>JZKD02S0642698.1:0-15638 GCA_000966675.3 Picea glauca
GCACTTCCTCTATTTATATGAGGAAACCAAGCGCTTCACCCTCAATAAGCTAATATCCACTAAAATCCCCTAAAACATAACAATACATGATACAAGGTGAATAGGTCTAAGGCCACCCCCCAAAAATGCGTCTAAAACAAAGATACAATGCCAAAACATGAAAATTTCCTCCAAAAATGCCACACATGAGAGTGTAGAAGGCTCGTAAACAATGACGTTATCTCCAAATGGGGTGTAAATGCTCCAAAAGTCATGTCTCTCCCCATAATGTGTAATGTATCATCAAAAGTCATGTCTCCTCATCAAGAAGGTCATGTCTGCTCATCAAAAGAGGTGCTAACTCGTCATCAAATGTGCTCGATCAACTCAATTAAGTGTCACACCATCATCAAGTACAATGTCCCATAACATTTGCAATGTCCTCAAGCCAGGGCATGACATCATCAAGAGAAAGGGATCGGTGACCTCTCCAAAGGGGTGTACGATCATCATCAAGCGACACGTCATCGAGCCAAGCCTCAATGTCCTCAAGGGGGTGCAACGTCATCAAGGGGCTCCATGTTATCTCCAAGTGACACATCAAGCTCACAGGTGCAACGTCCATGGGTGAAGGTGTGATGGAGGGTGTCAAGAGGTATGACAAGTAATCATATGGTCCAACGCTCATCATTAAGGCTCCAACATCCTCCAAATGGTGTCTAACATCCTCCATGATGTGTGTGATAAGCATCATCAACATCTTGTAAAGGACCATGTCTAAGTGTGCATCATCATCAAGCATGGGCTGAAAGAGTCAAGCGAGGCTAACCATTATTGATACAAGAGTCATTATTAGATAAAAAGTGAGTCACATTTTAATGTAAAAGCCACATAAGTAGATCACATTAGGTATCTTTTTCAAACTTCACATTAGCTTATGACTTTATGCAATTTGCTAAGTTCAAGCATGGGAGGACCATCGTAGAACCCTATTAGGTGTGCCACTACCCAATTAGAGGAGTATTTCCCAATAAACGTATCAAGGTGTAAGTATGAGTGAATGGTATGATATGGGGTTTACTTCATGGTCATGGTGTCATTGAAATGTAAGGCCAAGTGTGATGTTCATTTCCATAAGTGCCTTTGCAAAGGGAGCGCTTCATGCATTGAGTTACCCTATCCTCGTTATTGAGTTACCCTATCCTCGGCATGCATGTGCTTATTTTTCACTCTGAGATCATATAATCTAACACTAAGGGTGTTGAAGTACATTAATTGACATTAGCATAAATATGGTGGCATGGCCTCACACTGATTTATTTAACATTGAAACAATGATGGAAAATGATCTACATCATGATGATGCCTATAATGTGCTTTGAGAAGGATATGTTGGCAACAAGTTAGATCCAAGTGATCCGCTCAGAGAGTCACAATGGGACAAAGTTGAGAGGAGAAGAGGACAATTAGAAGGGAAGTTTGATCATTACATGAAGAACTTCTATTCATAATGCATATTATAATCTAACAATGCAAGTGAAGTGTGATAAGGCCAGTCAATTTGTAGAAGCCATTTTTGTGAAAGGCATTTATAGTATTGATGCACTCAAGGGTATCTTCCCATAATAAGAAGGGATCAAAGATTTCATTGGCCATTGGTCAATGAATCTAATACTATGGACAATGTTTGTTTGGTAAAAGGATAGTAGAATTGTAGTAACTTGGTTTTCATCCTTATCTAATTTGGGGAAGAAATAATAAATAAAGGAAATGGAAACTCACCTTTTAAGGATAGAAGGAGGTACAAAACAAACTATGATGAGAGAATGTGTAACAATCTAGAAATTCAACTAAGTTTACAAGGAAAATTTATTTGCATACCTTCCTTCACCATGTAAATATGAGGTCAATAAGTCGGCTAAAGGGGGCATACGACAAAATTTATTCTTAGGTTGCACTTTAGATTTAAGGATGAGATGATATAAGACTCCTTCTTGCTATACTTGGGGTGTACACAAAGGAGGTAAAGCTTATAGAAGGAAGTTATAGAGATGAACTATCATATGCAACCATTGATGGGATTAGGGTTTTCCTTGTTATATCACTATGGAAAGGTACATAAAAAGTGTAATAGTCTTTGTTATAGCCCATAACCCAAGATCTTTATGTAGTTTATTTAAAACAAAAATAAAATACAACTTCCAAATTTTCAATAAAAGTACAAAGCATCATTATTTGATACAACCCAATTGTTAAAGAGAGGTTTTGGGGTTAGAATAAACAAGGCACTGTTAAATCCCCTACTAAGTTTAAAGTATCCATATTGACATGGTGTTCCTCATATTTAAGGTAGGCCCACCAAGGCCAACGCAAGCAGGTCGAGGGAGGTGTAGGACAAAATTATTTGCTCTAGTGATGAAGACCAAATTTGGAGGTCCTTCGAATCGAAGGACTTGTGGGTTATGGGCCCACAAAATCTTCCACATTCTTCAAATTCGTAAATGCACAGTCTTTATAGTTCTACAAATCTAGTTATATGTTATTGAGTTACACAAATGAAACCATGTTGGACTATATTCTTCAATACAAAGTTGGGTGTTATCATTCACCTTCGATCTCATGTTCTCATCATAAAGTTGGGTGCACACCATATGTATAATTTCACTATAAGCTATCACTTGAACCACAGTCATAAAACTTAGTTAAGGGACAAAAAAACACTTGGTGGTATCGATCTCAATTTCATTTGATCCGACAAGCTGGGCAGAGTTCCAATTCGACCTCTATGATAACACTACACAACGATTCAATCGATCTACCAATGAACAATTTAATGCCTCGATTTTTCAAGGCGACACACAACTTGGAGTTAGAATTTAACGTGAACCATGCAACAATCTCATGCATTCACAACCCATTCACACTCTCCTAACATCAAATAACCAGACCACATTCACATAGATGTACAGAGATAACAAGCATAGGCAACTGAAAGAGGAATAACTACACAATGAGTTATGTTCAACACATAGAATATATATAAACTATCCTTCATTATTAAAACATATCAAATCGATTGCACACCCTATTACATATTATGGACGCCCTTGGTGTCTCTATGGGCATGATTTACATTTTAATGGCCTACCCTTAGCATCTACGACCATAGGCTACATATAACAATGAATACAAGGTCATGGATCATCTCAAATCCATGAGTTTCTCCTAAAATCTCTAACAACATGCTCAAAACAACAATTAAATAAAACAACCCTATCATCTACTCAAATGACGAGGAAAATACATGCTTCTCTTGTCACGTTGTGCCTTCTTGAAGGTGAAGTTTCAAAAATGAGTTGGGGGTTGATTATCTTGCATCATCTAGGTTTGTTGGCCTATCTATTATTCAAGGTATTGGAAGGAACCCTAAGTAAGTGAGCTAGTGTTATTGTTGCATCATGATAAGTGGAAGCTTCCTAAAAAAACAATTTAGTATAGTGGGTGTTTTTGGTTTGTAACTAGTGAGCTAGTGCTTGTGGTCACTGCAATGGAAAGCTACCTTTTTTGGTATAAAATGTCAAGTACATTTATATTTATATTAATAATCAAAATAACACAATATTGTGGACATACCATAATATGTATTGTTGAACATTGAGTATTGTAGTGAAAACCGAATTCTATTAATGAATCAAATGGTGAAAAACATTGCAATACAAATTGGCTAGAATAGTGGTAGCTTATCCTTGATACTAGATATGGCGACTACACTCATTCACAAAAGCTCACAACAAGAGGTTGAAACCACATTTTATCATAGTTCCCAAAACCCCAAGAGGGAAAAACGCTAAAATCCTAAAACCTCAACCCTAAGAGTCAAGGTGGTAAAAGGAATGCAAGCCCTAGGGAGCCTAATTGGTGTGCTAACTTTCAAATGACACAATTTTGGCATGTGAACTTCAGTTTGTCCATTCTTTAGATTTCCACAAAGGTTATTCCAATCTCTATGTACTTGGCTAGCCTAGTGATCGTAGATGCTTAGTCCGTCAAATGGAAAAAACGCATGGGAAGGATCTGGAAATTTCACTAGAAGTTCAAGACCTGCAAAATTGTTGTAAATTTGACAAAGTTCAAGACTTTTTGAGACATTGATAGTATTGAATGCCCACCTTGATTAATGGCTCCCCCCTTGGGAAGCAATGGTCCCCATTGCATCAACTTCTTGCACCAAAATGGGGAAAATTCTATTGAATTTGGTCCCCAGTAAACCACTTGCCCTAATGAAGCAATTTCCCTTCTTTGACAACTCAATGGAGTTGTATATTCTATTGGTAGGTGTTTTTCATATTAGTGTCCATGATTTGGTTTACCTCAACTAATACAATGTAGTCATAGTTAAGCTTTATAGGAGCCAAGTGCAATGCCACCTTCAAGGTATCCAACGAAGGTGGAAAGTATGGCTAAAGCAACTCCATGTCATAGATAGGGTGTAAGCAATGGAAGGGTGGAAGATTTAATTCATAAATTTTCTCACCCACAACCTTGGTGATGGTGCAAGGATCATATCATAGTGGTATGAGCTTCATGTAAGTCACTCTTCATGTAAGTGTAACCTTACCTTGTCACCAACATGAAACTTGTGTGGAACTTTATGTTCATCATGTTGTTGATTGTACTTAGTGTTTGTGTTTTGTAGAATATCTTGAATTTTTTTTTGTATGTGCAAGATCTGTTCAACAATTTTTGTTGCCCTGTTTTCCTTGTTTTGAGCATGGGAGGACTATTCATGTGTTGTTGTAATGACCTAAGATACATAAATTTGGGCCAATGGTTGGAACCCCAACCACAACTAAAAAGGTTTGAGCCCAATAAAACTGTGAAGAGTAATGTTGTAGCTATGTTCAACATAGGGAGGGTTTTCAACCCATGTATGTGGATGCTTAGAGTTATATAATTTGAGGATAAGTCATGTTGACTATCTATGTTCATCCATCAATCTAGGGATGTAGGATAGTTGATTTGGTCAATATGGTGTCCATCATGGACTAATGGTTGGACCAAAAGATACTTAGGAACTTGTTATCCCTATAAAAAATAATGTTCTTTGGAAATCCAAAATGAAAAATATGTTCAAAGAAGAACTTAGAAGTGGTTTCTATGGTGACACTCTTCTTGCAGGGTGACAATACTACCATCTCAGAGAACCAATTTGTTGGGTATGTGTTATATTCTTTGCATGATTAGCCCATGTATTGTACATTGGAATGGGAGCAAGGGGGGGATGCAGCCCCCGGAAAAAAAAATTGGGTTGTTTTTTGGTCTATTTTTGGCCCGTTTTTGGTGTTATTTAACCAATGTTTTTGGCCCATTGCTATGTAATTTCAATCAAGGAAACTAATTTGGGTCAATGTATTAGGGTTTTGGATGTTGTGGGATCCTATATATTATACTTTAATGGTGAAGTTAATACAATGAGAGTTAGAGGTGCAACTCTAAACATTTGTTGGTTTTCTTGGTTAAGGGTTTTCGGGGTAATTTTTTGAGTACTATGCGTGAATGCTATTGTTTTCTTTATGTTTTATAAAGAATTTGTGTGTGCATTGTTATACTGTAAAGGTTTAAAATTTACATAGCCAACAAATGTAAAAATGTGATTGTTGTCATGCTTGATTGAGGATAGATATTACATAAAATCCATGGAAATTGGCTCCCAAGGTTTATCTAGAGTGGGAAAAGGAGTGTACAATACTTGAGTCTTGATTGCAAGGTTAGTGATGGCATAAATAATGTGTGATCTGGCAAATCTATTATCATCATGTCAAATATTTAGCCAATAGAAGTACTTCTACAATACTGCCAATGTCTTCTCCATGTCAAAATTCCCTACCACCTAACTATATCGTGTCTCCAAAAGATTCTTCTCACGCCTACCTAAGGAACACATAAATGACTCAAATGGAACACAATTTGATCTTGTGAGTGAAAGTCTAAAACTTGTTTACTTGTGATTAGTGTCAAGTATGTAGCAACGAAGTTAAGATCATTGTCTTATAGTTGGGGCCACTCTAAATTCCTATGTCTGTGAGAATTAACGACTTCTTAACAAGGAAAAATACCCAACATCAACATGAGGGGTTATCCCCATAAGAGAGGCCCAATTAGACTCTCTCCCATTTGGTGTAGGAAAACCCATATGTATTTTAGCTCAACAACCATTACCATTTAGGGTTTTATTGGTTGTGGCCCAATCCACAGGATTTTCAAATAAAATAAATGGAAATGCAACTAACTAATATGCTAATGCAAATGATGGTGTTTAAACTAATTAAAACAAACATGCAAAGTCAAGACAATATAAATATATGCAATCGGTAACAAGGAATTAGTTCACTATGCTAAAAATTACATTAAATCCAATGTAACCAACAACCCGTCAATAATAATCTACATTTGAGAATGTAGGTTACAGCCTCGTATCATGTCTAACCTATAGAACAACTTTGGGAGGACATAGAAATGAATGAAATAAATGCAAGATAATAATCTAGAAATAATTCATGAAATATTATTGTATGAATATTATATCATAAACAATAAGTTGAGGATAACCAACAAACATAGTTGAAAGTAATATTTACATACTCAAACCAACATAAATACTGAAAAAAAGAGAGTAATAATAAATACCAATTGATCAGAATAATCCACAAAAATAATTACTCGTTCTTACAACCTTCTAGTGTACCAATGAATAGTGACACCAATCTATTTCAAATTCAAAGCACAAAAGAAATCTCTAGCAACAATTTTGGCCAGTGATGGATTCTTTCCTTAAGAAATAAAAGATCCATTACAACAACCCAAAAAATCCATGAATGGTTTCTCCTTCTAGTAAAAATCTCTAATTGCCCAGGAGGGGGAAAAGCCCCTTCTTAGTTCTCCAAATTTTAATTTATAGGGCTTTTTACCGTAAGTGTCATTTCTTGTTTCTATTGCCATGTGGAAATTTAAGGTTTTAATCAAAAAAGTTATCTCATAATCTTTCCCTTTGAATGGTTTATTTTTCAACAACTAGAGATATCTTCAAAACCATTTTGCAAAACCAATTGATGCTCATATAGCGACAACTATTATACTCACACATGTTAATAACCAAATACCAAAATAGCATAAAAACCTCAAAATAAGTACTCCACACCTTGTGAAAGAGAGAAATTAAGATAATAAGCCTCTTCGACGGGGCAACCTCCTTATACATCATATGAATTCACAAATACAAGTTGATTCCAAATGAAAAGGTCTCCTTGGTATATATGATACTAGGAGGTACAATTACAACTAATGGACCCAAGCCGACGTAAATAAAATAACAATACTAGTGTAATATGCCCCAATTAAGGGTAACATGCCACGATTTAGGGCTTAACATTCCCCTCCCCTTCAGACAAGTGTTGTCCTCAATGCTTGAGTAGTTATGGATGCTTTTGTATAAAAGACTCATCTTCCCATGTTGAATCTTCAACANATTTTTCAAGGCGACACACAACTTGGAGTTAGAATTTAACGTGAACCATGCAACAATCTCATGCATTCACAACCCATTCACACTCTCCTAACATCAAATAACCAGACCACATTCACATAGATGTACAGAGATAACAAGCATAGGCAACTGAAAGAGGAATAACTACACAATGAGTTATGTTCAACACATAGAATATATATAAACTATCCTTCATTATTAAAACATATCAAATCGATTGCACACCCTATTACATATTATGGACGCCCTTGGTGTCTCTATGGGCATGATTTACATTTTAATGGCCTACCCTTAGCATCTACGACCATAGGCTACATATAACAATGAATACAAGGTCATGGATCATCTCAAATCCATGAGTTTCTCCTAAAATCTCTAACAACATGCTCAAAACAACAATTAAATAAAACAACCCTATCATCTACTCAAATGACGAGGAAAATACATGCTTCTCTTGTCACGTTGTGCCTTCTTGAAGGTGAAGTTTCAAAAATGAGTTGGGGGTTGATTATCTTGCATCATCTAGGTTTGTTGGCCTATCTATTATTCAAGGTATTGGAAGGAACCCTAAGTAAGTGAGCTAGTGTTATTGTTGCATCATGATAAGTGGAAGCTTCCTAAAAAAACAATTTAGTATAGTGGGTGTTTTTGGTTTGTAACTAGTGAGCTAGTGCTTGTGGTCACTGCAATGGAAAGCTACCTTTTTTGGTATAAAATGTCAAGTACATTTATATTTATATTAATAATCAAAATAACACAATATTGTGGACATACCATAATATGTATTGTTGAACATTGAGTATTGTAGTGAAAACCGAATTCTATTAATGAATCAAATGGTGAAAAACATTGCAATACAAATTGGCTAGAATAGTGGTAGCTTATCCTTGATACTAGATATGGCGACTACACTCATTCACAAAAGCTCACAACAAGAGGTTGAAACCACATTTTATCATAGTTCCCAAAACCCCAAGAGGGAAAAACGCTAAAATCCTAAAACCTCAACCCTAAGAGTCAAGGTGGTAAAAGGAATGCAAGCCCTAGGGAGCCTAATTGGTGTGCTAACTTTCAAATGACACAATTTTGGCATGTGAACTTCAGTTTGTCCATTCTTTAGATTTCCACAAAGGTTATTCCAATCTCTATGTACTTGGCTAGCCTAGTGATCGTAGATGCTTAGTCCGTCAAATGGAAAAAACGCATGGGAAGGATCTGGAAATTTCACTAGAAGTTCAAGACCTGCAAAATTGTTGTAAATTTGACAAAGTTCAAGACTTTTTGAGACATTGATAGTATTGAATGCCCACCTTGATTAATGGCTCCCCCCTTGGGAAGCAATGGTCCCCATTGCATCAACTTCTTGCACCAAAATGGGGAAAATTCTATTGAATTTGGTCCCCAGTAAACCACTTGCCCTAATGAAGCAATTTCCCTTCTTTGACAACTCAATGGAGTTGTATATTCTATTGGTAGGTGTTTTTCATATTAGTGTCCATGATTTGGTTTACCTCAACTAATACAATGTAGTCATAGTTAAGCTTTATAGGAGCCAAGTGCAATGCCACCTTCAAGGTATCCAACGAAGGTGGAAAGTATGGCTAAAGCAACTCCATGTCATAGATAGGGTGTAAGCAATGGAAGGGTGGAAGATTTAATTCATAAATTTTCTCACCCACAACCTTGGTGATGGTGCAAGGATCATATCATAGTGGTATGAGCTTCATGTAAGTCACTCTTCATGTAAGTGTAACCTTACCTTGTCACCAACATGAAACTTGTGTGGAACTTTATGTTCATCATGTTGTTGATTGTACTTAGTGTTTGTGTTTTGTAGAATATCTTGAATTTTTTTTTGTATGTGCAAGATCTGTTCAACAATTTTTGTTGCCCTGTTTTCCTTGTTTTGAGCATGGGAGGACTATTCATGTGTTGTTGTAATGACCTAAGATACATAAATTTGGGCCAATGGTTGGAACCCCAACCACAACTAAAAAGGTTTGAGCCCAATAAAACTGTGAAGAGTAATGTTGTAGCTATGTTCAACATAGGGAAGGATTTCAACCCATGTATGTGGATGCTTAGAGTTATATAATTTGAGGATAAGTCATGTTGACTATCTATGTTCATCCATCAATCTAGGGATGGAGGATAGTTGATTTGGTCAATATGGTGTCCATCGTGGACTAATGGTTGGACCAAAAGATACTTAAGAACTTGTTATCCCTATAAAAAATAATGTTCTTTGGAAATCCAAAATGAAAAATATGTTCAAAGAAGAACTTAGAAGTGGTTTCTATGGTGACACTCTTCTTGTAGGGTGACAATACTACCATCTCAGAGAACCAATTTGTTGGGTATGTGTTATATTCTTTGCATGATTAGCCCATGTATTGTACATTGGAATGGGAGCAAGTGGGGGATGCAGCCCCCGAAAAAAAAAATTGGGTTGTTTTTTGGTCTATTCTTGGCCCGTTTTTGGTGTTATTTAACCAATGTTTTTGGCCCATTGCTATGTAATTTCAATCAAGGAATCTAATTTGGGTCAATGTATCAGGGTTTTGGATGTTGTGGGATCCTATATATTGTACTTTAATGGTGAAGTTAATACAATGAGAGTTAGAGGTGCAACTCTAAACATTTGTTGGTTTTCTTGGTTAAGGGTTTTCAGGGTAATTTTTTGAGTACTATGCATGAATGTTATTGTTTTCTTTATGTTTTATAAAGAATTTGTGTGTGCATTGTTATACTGTAAAGGTTTAAAATTTACATAGCCAACAAATGTAAAAATGTGATTGTTGTCATGCTTGATTGAGGATAGATATTACATAAAATCCATGGAAATTGGCTCCCAAGGTTTATCTAGAGTGGGAAAAGGAGTGTACAATACTTGAGTCTTGATTGCAAGGTTAGTGATGGCATAAATAATGTGTGATCTGGCAAATCTATTATCATCATGTCAAATATTTAGCCAATAGAAGTACTTCTACAATACTGCCAATGTCTTCTCCATGTCAAAATTCCCTACCACCTAACTATATCGTGTCTCCAAAAGATTCTTCTCACGCCTACCTAAGGAACACATAAATGACTCAAATGGAACACAATTTGATCTTGTGAGTGAAAGTCTAAAACTTGTTTACTTGTGATTAGTGTCAAGTATGTAGCAACGAAGTTAAGATCATTGTCTTATAGTTGGGGCCACTCTAAATTCCTATGTCTGTGAGAATTAACGACTTCTTAACAAGGAAAAATACCCAACATCAACATGAGGGGTTATCCCCATAAGAGAGGCCCAATTAGACTCTCTCCCATTTGGTGTAGGAAAACCCATATGTATTTTAGCTCAACAACCATTACCATTTAGGGTTTTATTGGTTGTGGCCCAATCCACAGGATTTTCAAATAAAATAAATGGAAATGCAACTAACTAATATGCTAATGCAAATGATGGTGTTTAAACTAATTAAAACAAACATGCAAAGTCAAGACAATATAAATATATGCAATCGGTAACAAGGAATTAGTTCACTATGCTAAAAATTACATTAAATCCAATGTAACCAACAACCCGTCAATAATAATCTACATTTGAGAATGTAGGTTACAGCCTCGTATCATGTCTAACCTATAGAACAACTTTGGGAGGACATAGAAATGAATGAAATAAATGCAAGATAATAATCTAGAAATAATTCATGAAATATTATTGTATGAATATTATATCATAAACAATAAGTTGAGGATAACCAACAAACATAGTTGAAAGTAATATTTACATACTCAAACCAACATAAATACTGAAAAAAAGAGAGTAATAATAAATACCAATTGATCAGAATAATCCACAAAAATAATTACTCGTTCTTACAACCTTCTAGTGTACCAATGAATAGTGACACCAATCTATTTCAAATTCAAAGCACAAAAGAAATCTCTAGCAACAATTTTGGCCAGTGATGGATTCTTTCCTTAAGAAATAAAAGATCCATTACAACAACCCAAAAAATCCATGAATGGTTTCTCCTTCTAGTAAAAATCTCTAATTGCCCAGGAGGGGGAAAAGCCCCTTCTTAGTTCTCCAAATTTTAATTTATAGGGCTTTTTACCGTAAGTGTCATTTCTTGTTTCTATTGCCATGTGGAAATTTAAGGTTTTAATCAAAAAAGTTATCTCATAATCTTTCCCTTTGAATGGTTTATTTTTCAACAACTAGAGATATCTTCAAAACCATTTTGCAAAACCAATTGATGCTCATATAGCGACAACTATTATACTCACACATGTTAATAACCAAATACCAAAATAGCATAAAAACCTCAAAATAAGTACTCCACACCTTGTGAAAGAGAGAAATTAAGATAATAAGCCTCTTCGACGGGGCAACCTCCTTATACATCATATGAATTCACAAATACAAGTTGATTCCAAATGAAAAGGTCTCCTTGGTATATATGATACTAGGAGGTACAATTACAACTAATGGACCCAAGCCGACGTAAATAAAATAACAATACTAGTGTAATATGCCCCAATTAAGGGTAACATGCCACGATTTAGGGCTTAACATTCCCCTCCCCTTCAGACAAGTGTTGTCCTCAATGCTTGAGTAGTTATGGATGCTTTTGTATAAAAGACTCATCTTCCCATGTTGAATCTTCAACANATTGAGGATGATAAGATGAACTATGAGCCAATTGAGTACCCAAACAAGAAAACAATTATGTCCAAAAATGTCCAGTGAAGATGGGATCTCTGTCACTTACAATAATCTTTGGGGTTCCATGTAGATTTTGAACTGTCTCTATGAATGCGGTAGCAACTGTACTGACTTTGAAAGGATGAGAGAGTGCACACAAGTGTGTGTACTTGGTAAGTCTAACACTAATCACCATGATGCCACTCTTTCCTTTAGACTTCGGTAACCCTGTGATGAATCCATGGAAACCTCCTCCCAGCGTTGACTTGGAATGGCTAATGGTTGTAAAATACATGGAGTCTTAATTGTTTCCACCTTATTTTGTTGACAAACGAAACATTCAGCCACAAACCTTGAACCTCAGTTTTAAGGCCATCCCCAAAAAATTCCCTCTGGACCCTGTGATAGGTTTTCAAAAATCCTAAGTGCCCTCCTATCAGAGAGATGTGCAATTCCAAAAGTACCTTTTGTTTAAGTTGGGAGTTCTTACATAAATACAAGCGACATTTGTACCATAGTGAATCATTTTTCCATGTAAATGTATCAGATGCATTGGAATCCTACTACAACCTTTGAATGAGAGTTCACACTTCTTCGTCATCCTTCCATTCATCCCCTGCTTTTGTTATTCACTTAGGTTACATTATAGAGATAACACAAAGAAATCCCTCAACATCTTCATCCTTTCTTGAGAATGCATCTGCAACAACATTTTGCTTCCCTTTTTTGTAGATGATTTCAAAGTCATAGCCCAAAGTCTTGGTCACCCATTTTTGTTGCTCTTTTGGAGATAGTCTTTGTTCATATCCTTGAGCATGTATGAGTTGAAACTTATAATATTTTCAATGAGATAGGGCATGATCCAGAGTGCTTCAAACTTTGCATGCAATGAGGGATTTTATTTTTCCTTATTCCAGAGCAACACCAATTCACCTTTTTGAAAATTATTCATTGTTGCGCTTTGATCAAAATATTTCTTGACATTTTATTTCCTCTAGCATATTTTCTTCAAAGCTTCATCTCTTTCTTCTTCCAATTTCAATAATTGATTCAACCTCTTGTGGAAAGGAGAAGTATCTCATGTGTCCTTGATATTCACTGCATAAGTCAAAGCATTCAATTCAAGACTAAGTAGCATTTTTGCTTCTTTTCTATAGACCAACGCATAAGGGGACATTCCAATGCTGTCCTTTGGTGTCGTCCTACTCACCCAAAAAATATCTATCAATTTCAAATGCCAGTTTTTATGATTATGATCAATTGTCTTCTTCAAAATTTGGATCAAGGTTTTGTTTGTAGATTCAACAGGTTCATTTCCTTGGGGATAATAATTTGATGATTGCCCCATAATAATACCATATTCCCCACAAAAATCAGTTAACTTTGATCCAATAAATATTGACCCGTTATCCGTGATGAATTTCTTCGGCACCACAAACCTTGAAAAAATGTTATCTTCAAGAAATTTTATCAACTCCTCAGAATCAACCTTTTTCAGTGCCACTGCTTCCTACCACTTTTTGAAATAATATGTGGTAGTGAGAATGTACACAAGTCCTTTACTTGATTTCATATTTATTTTCCCAATAACATCTAGCCCCCACTGTGAAAATGGTTCCTCCACCAATATAGGTTGCAAAGGCATTGCAGACCTCTTCAGTTTCCCTAAGAATTTTTGAAAGGGAAGGCATTTCCTTACCATTGCATATGAATCCTTAAAAATTGATGGCCAATAATACCCATTGCTTATTATTTTGTGCGGAGTAGCTGTTGGTGCAAAATGTCCTCCACATATACTGTAACACCCCGGGTTTGATCCCTATAAACTGTTGATGATTACAACTACGTGAGACATTCTCCAGGACACACACCTGAGAGAGAGCCCATGAGAAGGGTGTGTGGTTCCTATCTGAGACAGAGATGGCCTCCTCTTTACAGAGAGTTGAGGAGAACTCCATATGATTCTCCTGTGTAACGTAGTGAGAAAGGAGATCTGTTGAGTTGGACGTGCCTGTGGCTGAGCAAAAGGTGAACGTGTGAATTCCCATAGAGATGGGTACATCATCATGAGATAGAGATGAAGATGATGTATTAGGCTCATCTGAGCAAAGAGTTGAGATGATGAACTCTAGACGACCCTCCTATGTAATGCAGTGGTAAAGAAGATTTGTTGAGTGGATGTGCCTGTGGATGAGCATAGGTGAACATAATCATAGTGGTTGAGCACTAGTGAGTGTGGTTCTCCTGTGAGACGTTGTGAGATAAAGATATGGATATCCATATGGATGTGCCCCTAGTGGTTGAGCACTAGTGGGTGTATGAGATCCCTTGCTATATTGTTCAAGAGTCATACATGCCTGTAACCCTAATTGTAATGTAAAGGGTACAGGTCGACCCCACCTTAATGTAATTGTTAATTAATGTAAAAGATAATTAATATGGTTATTATTAATTATATTGTGAGTTAGAGAGGTTGGCCTTGTTGTGCCAATAGACACTTTTGTTGACAAGTCAAGTATAATATAAGTAAAGGTAGATTCCCCATTGAGGAATCATATATTTTGTGTGAGTTTGGAAATTTCAGCAAGTACATCTTCTTGGGAAAAGTGCACACCTCTCTTGGGCACTAGTATTCTAGGGTTTGCAAGAACCCTCTTGTGTGCTAGATTTTCTTGGTGGTGAAGGTCTTTCTCTTGAAGAATATAACAAAGGATTTGGTTGGGTTTTATTCCCTTGTTGAGAAGGGTTTCCCAGGATACTTCTTGTGTCCTTGTGCATGGTGTTTCTTCTTGTGATCTTGGTTGTTGTAACATATTTGTTTATCATTTAAGTTAAATGCTAAAAAGGAATGAACTTCATGCTTAAACCTTGCTTATTGAAAAATCAACATGGTATCAGAGCATAGGTCTTGAAGAATCCATTGCATAAACAACTTTCAACCATCCTCTCTCTCCTGCAGAAACCGTACGACCCTCCTAGGGTTCCCAGAAAATCCGTATAGCCTACCCTTCTGGGAGTTTTCAGCACTTGGCACTTGGATGTTGGGGATAAAAAGCGCATAGGTGTGTACAGCCTCCTTCAACGCACCTCCAACAAGTCTCAAACTGCAATTATGAACATTTTGACTTTTTGGCCCTAGGGTGTCTAGGGTTTCGCTAATTTCTGCAGAAAATTTCAGAATTGGGTTTCTGCAACTCCTTGAAGGAGCTATTCAGCTTACCAGTGCTATCATATCCTTCAAAGGCTTATTGTTGGCAGTCATAAGTCCAACAAAATCTAAAATTGCTAGCCTAGCCTAGCTGTTAGGTTTTCTAGCCTAGTTGACAAGGGTTTGTGAAGAATCCAAAATTAAAATGAGCAAAATCATGATGGGAGGCAAGCTTGATGGTTCAAGCAAACTCAGTTCCAGGAAGACAA
>JZKD02S0642753.1:0-15637 GCA_000966675.3 Picea glauca
GGAAAAAAAAATCAAATAAAACACACTTGAAGTGATGAGAACTGAAAGACAACAAGTAGGGGATAACATGTTCAATCAAGAACTCAAAGATGCAAAATAGAAAGAAGACAAACACTCATGAAAAATCCTCAAACAATGAGAAGAAAGAAACAAAAATCAAGTTGGGTTGTTGTAAGCATAAGAGTCCTAATCATCTAGAAAAGATAGATGTTTCAAATAAAGACAAGAAGGAACAATGCCAAGCAACCTTTTCAAACCCTAGTTGATGAACAATCCTACATAGCCAAGAAATCTGAAAGCTTTGCGAGATGAAGATAAGACAAACTCAAAGGAAGGAAGAACCAAGGGATACTGTTAACCCTAGGGGATCACAACTAGGATAAAATTTGCAAACACAAAGGAGAAACATAAATGAGTGATAACTGTCAAATCCTCCAGAAAACAAAGTCAAAGATAGTCAAGGAGTCTCTCGGAAAAAATCCCCTCAAGATTAGACTGAGAAAGAGCAAGCAGAAAGAGGGAAAAGGCCAAAACAGGGGCAATGACGCCCTTGTTCTCAAGCAAATAGAGCGCCATTTATGGGAATAACGCGCTGAAGGAGGATCTGGGGGATATAGTCAACTAATGGCGTATTCTAACAGGCTTTTGGGGAGCTCCAATCAGGTAGATGGTGCCCTGGTCTGAAATGCAGGGGAGTGCCACCCTTATGAAAAGTTCAAAAACTTGCTAAAAAATGCTAAAAACTCAAAAAACTCAAACAATGACTCTGTTATCTCTTCAGTGAAGAAGATAAAAAGGGAAGTAGATCATAATGAAGCAAAAAACAATATCTAAAGGTGGGCAAAGGATTCAGACAATCCAAGGAAAGACTAGTCAAAGTCCTTCCCCGATGAAGTTGCCAATTTCTGTTACAAAATGTTTTGTCTGTGGATAGATGAAACCTCCCTTGGATTACATACCCCTATACCAAGACAAAAAAAATACAAATGGACACTAACATCCCTTTGAATTTAGTTTAACCAATTAGAAAGAGAGAGGGAAAAAGGGTGTGATGCACCTTGTTTCGAAGTTTGTCCTCGCTGCGTCCAATCCAAACTTGATCTCCAAACTCCCTGGTGCAACTTGATACCTGCAATGGGAAGCAAAGTGAAACAAAGATCTCCTACTCTAGTGGGTTAGGTGAAGCAAATTCATCTACAAAGATTGAAGGAACAATAGACAAGTAGATGAAAATTTACACATACTTGAAGGAAATAGGCCAAGTATATTCAAATGAGAACCCAAAGAGAATACTTACAAACCATGGATGATGATGCAACCTCTCCAAGATATCTTCATTCAGCCCTTACATAAATCTACCAAGATCATAGGTTTGATACCTGAAATCTTCCTTCGAGATCAAAGGTTTGATATTCTCCAATCCTTCCCCCTTTTCACCTTGGAAATCCCTTAATATATAGGCTTAAGAGGCACAACAACCATGGGAAAATGAGAGATATTGTAACGCTCCCCTGGCCTTAATCCCACTGGTCGGGAAAAATGCTACTGTGCGGAACAACATCATTCTCATACTTAATTAATAACATGCATTTAAATCAAATTAAACACATTTAACTCAGAGTAAACACAAGATTACTGCTAACATAAATAATCCCAGGCATTAACAGTAATTCATATGCACAACAGAATACATGATACATATAAGCATCACAGCCATGCAAAACATAATATTAAGCATAAGCTGATACTTATCTTTGAAACCGTGGTAATTCCACCAACTATGTGCAAGCCATACACGAACCTCCCGGCCTTAGACTATGCTGCTCATCACTCTCAACAGTAGGTCACCCTCGAGTTGGGACTAAGCTCCACCCAAGGCAAGGAATCCTAGTCTAGGCTGAGGTTATAGGGAAAACTGCATAGAATAACCGGAAGGATTCTTCCCATGATGACTTCTTACGCCCACTACTAACAGACTCTCATTCCCCACATGCATATTCCACCCAGGAGTATACACCTTCACAAGCACATTCCATCAGTGCTTCACCTCCCTATCTGGGCCTCGACAATAGGTCAGATCAGGAATTCTCAAGGATCTGAAGATGGTGATGGACTCTCTCTAGGAGAAAACTACTTCCTAGCAGACTCTCTCACCTGGAGGGAGTTTCTCACGGGCCTGACAGACTGTCTCTTCAACCACAACCACCTTCCTCACCTGGAGAGAGTGATACACACAGCCAGACAACCTGTTTCCTTCAACTCGATTTCCAACACAGTCGGGCAACCACGAGGCTCCACATGAACATACAATGGTTTTCAAGCCACACACAGTCAATCACTGTGTGACCGCAACATTCGACTGGAAACACATACATGGGCTTCCCAAAAACTAGTGATAGACAAATGCTACAGCATAACAAGGCTTAGCAATTATGGGGCATTCAGTTTTCCCCAACCAACAATACAGGACAGACTCATGGCTCAGGTTTCGGAGATGCGTGAGGGTGTACAAAGATCCCACAAAGAGACTTAACGGTTCAGGTAAGGATTCCCTAGAACAAACACCAAAACAGAGGTCGATCCTTGACACCCACGAGTTCAGGCAGAGGATGGAGAATGGGAGGTTGAACACAGACTCGACGGTTTTGACAGAGGGTGTACCGGCTCCTCCAAAAATCAACAAAGACCTTTTTTGTTTTTTGGTT
The DNA here is from genome assembly GCA_000966675.3 of Picea glauca. Taxonomy (NCBI): domain Eukaryota; kingdom Viridiplantae; phylum Streptophyta; class Pinopsida; order Pinales; family Pinaceae; genus Picea; species Picea glauca. The sequence goes on from JZKD02S0642753.1 coordinate 2,706, forward strand.
TTCCCCGAGTTACATGAGGGTATTCTTGCAGAGGTCATACAGGATTCCCGGTTCAGACAGTCGACCGAAGAATGGAGGAGGAAACCCCATCATGGCTCAACTCAACACTTTTAACTGCACGCGCTTGGGTTGACACTTGCCACCCATGAAGCTCATTCCTTCCCATTTGGAAGTCACTCATCCTTCCAAAGAACTTAGGAAAAAACATATATTTCACATGGCTTTTGGAATAATATTAAAATATTATTCCCAAGGACTTAAGCCCCTAGGCTTAACACTTAGCCTCTCTTTCACACCTTCCAGCCCCCAATCCCTTACCCAATCTGTGGAAGCTTATTCCCCCATCACTCATTCATCATGGTCGGTCTTCACACAGAGGTGTTTATATTTTTATTAATGTTTTGCATGATTACATATACAAAAGCAGGCTCCCGGCCTTAACACTTAGGCTTTCTGGCCCAATAACAGATAATCCCACCAACTTATATAAACTTGGCTCACCAGCCTATAAAACGTAATTACAATTCATAATGCAAGATTTACACTTCATAGACATTATTTACAACAGGGCTCAGTCTTGGGGACATTACATTCCCCTCCCCTTATTTTTTCACTGTCCTCAGTGAAACTTTACACTGCATCTACAAGTTTTTTTTGTTTTCAAAATTTTCAAAAAGATGTGGGTACTCTACCCACATAACATCTTCATGCTCCCATGTCGTGTCCTCGGTACCATACCAGGTCCACTGGACCTTTACAAGCCCTATAGCTTGATTCCGAAGCTGTTTGTTTTCCTGTCCAATATGCGCACATGATGCACTTGCAGGACAGCTTCTTGTTCCACCTAAATCACATTCCAATCAATAACATGATTAGCATCTGGTATATATTTCTTAAGAAATGAAACATGAAACACATTATGTATAGACATAGATGCAGGTAATGCAAGCATATATGCAACTGGCCCAGTCCTTTCCAGGATTTAAAATGGCCCACAAAATTTGGCTGCTAACTTGGCGCAAATTCCCAGCTTCAGGGAACTCATGTTAGCTTTCACTTTCAGGAAAACATGATCACCCACTTTGAACTCTCTGTGGGTTTTGTTCTTATTAGCATAACTTTTCTTCCTGTCTTGGGCAACTTTCAAATTCTACTTAATTTTTATCATTTGGTCCTCCATCTCCTTGAGAAACTATGGCCCAACTACTGCTTTATCAGCTGGATTATCCCAACTCACTGGAGTATTGCACTTTCTTCCATAAAGTGCTTCAAATGGGCTCATCTTCAACGATGCCTGATACCCATTGTTGTAGGTGAATTCTACCAAGTGCAGGTAGTCTTCCCATCTTTATGGTTTGTCCATCATCTACATTCTCAGTATGTCTTCTATTACTCTGTTCACCCTCTCTATCTGTTCATCAGACTCGGGATGATAAGTTGTACTAAAGTTAAGATTCATTCCGAATCCTTTGAAAAATCCTTTCTAGAAATTTGAGGTGAATTTCGGGTCTCTGTCAGACACAATCGTTTTAGGAATTCCGTGCAATCGTGCCACTTCCTTTATGAAAATATCAGCAACATCTGCTGCCTTATGAGTAGTTTTCAGTGGAATAAAATGGGCAGCTTTTGTAAGCTTTTCCACCACTACCATGATCAAATCATGCATCTTGGTTGTTCTGGGCAATCCCGTAATAAAATCTATCGTTACTACTTCCCACTTCCACTCAGGAATGCGTAAAGTTTGCAGCAACCCTGCTGGGTGCCTATGCTCACCTTTAACTTTCTGGCACTCCATACATCTGGCGATGTATTCAACGATCTCTCTTTTCATACCCGGCCAAAAGTAATGGCTCTTGACCACTGCTACTATTTTCTGATATCCAGGTTGTCCTGCATAAGGCAAATTATGCATCTCCTGCAAAATCATCTGTTTCAAGCACTGGACATTGGGTACAAAAGTTTTGTTCTTGTACAATAGTATTCCATCTGTTTCCAATTTATAAACTTCCATCTTTTGTGGCATCTTACCCTGTTGTAGCTTGGCTACCAATTCTTTGTACTGCAGATCTACATTTGCAGCCTCCAGAATTCTTCTTTTAATATTAGTCCGATACATGCTAATGGTTGTAGCATGTAATTCATGCACCCTCCTACTGAGTGCATCAACCATTTTATTCTCCTTTCCTTTGATATGCTTGATCTCAAAGTCGTACTCACANGCTACTGTGCGGAACAACATCATTCTCATACTTAATTAATAACATGCATTTAAATCAAATTAAACACATTTAACTCAGAGTAAACACAAGATTACTGCTAACATAAATAATCCCAGGCATTAACAGTAATTCATATGCACAACAGAATACATGATACATATAAGCATCACAGCCATGCAAAACATAATATTAAGCATAAGCTGATACTTATCTTTGAAACCGTGGTAATTCCACCAACTATGTGCAAGCCATACACGAACCTCCCGGCCTTAGACTATGCTGCTCATCACTCTCAACAGTAGGTCACCCTCGAGTTGGGACTAAGCTCCACCCAAGGCAAGGAATCCTAGTCTAGGCTGAGGTTATAGGGAAAACTGCATAGAATAACCGGAAGGATTCTTCCCATGATGACTTCTTACGCCCACTACTAACAGACTCTCATTCCCCACATGCCTATTCCACCCAGGAGTATACACCTTCACAAGCACATTCCATCAGTGCTTCACCTCCCTATCTGGGCCTCGAAAACAGGTCAGATTAGGAATTCTCAAGGATCTGAAGATGGTGATGGAATCTCTCTAGGAGAAAACTACTTCCTAGCAGACTCTCTCACCTGGAGGGAGTTTCTCACGGGCCTGCCAGACTGTCTCTTCAACCACAACCACCTTCCTCACCTGGAGAGAGTGATACACACAGCCAGACAACCTGTTTCCTTCAACTCGATTTCCAACATAGTCGGGCAACCACGAGGCTCCACATGAACATACAATGGTTTGCAAGCCACACACAGTCAATCACTGTGTGACCGCAACATTCGACTGGAAACACATACATGGGCTTCCCAAAAACTAGTGATAGACAAATGCTACTGCATAACAAGGCTTAGCAATTATGGGGCATTCAGTTTTCCCCAACCAACAATACAGGACAGACTCATGGCTCAGGTTTTGGAGATGCGTGAGGGTGTACAAAGATCCCACAAAGAGACTTAACGGTTCAGGTAAGGATTCCCTAGAACAAACACCAAAACAGAGGTCGATCCTTGACACCCACGAGTTCAGACAGAGGATGGAGAATGGGAGGTTGAACACAGACTCGACGGTTTTGACAGAGGGTGTACCGGCTCCTCCAAAAATCAACAAAGGCCTTTTTTGTTTTTTTGTTTTCCCCGAGTTACATGAGGGTATTCTTGCAGAGGTCATACAGGATTCCTGGTTCAGACAGTCGACCGAAGAATGGAGGAGGAACCCCCATCATGGCTCAACTCAACACTTTTAACTGCACGCGCTTGGGTTGACACTTGCCACCCATGAAGCTCATTCCTTCCCATTTGGAAGTCACTCATCCTTCCAAAGAACTTAGGAAAAAACATATATTTCACATGGCTTTTGGAATAATATTAAAATATTATTCCCAAGGACTTAAGCCCCTAGGCTTAACACTTAGCCTCTCTTTCACACCTTCCAGCCCCCAATCCCTTACCCAATCTGTGGAAGCTTATTCCCCCATCACTCATTCATCATGGTCGGTCTTCACACAGAGGTGTTTATATTTTTATTAATGTTTTGCATGATTACATATACAAAAGCAGGCTCCCGGCCTTAACACTTAGGCTTTCTGGCCCAATAACAGATAATCCCACCAACTTATATAAACTTGGCTCACCAGCCTATAAAACGTAATTACAATTCATAATGCAAGATTTACACTTCATAGACATTATTTACAACAGGGCTCAGTCTTGGGGACATTACATTCCCCTCCCCTTATTTTTTCACTGTCCTCAGTGAAACTTTACACTGCATCTACAAGTTTTTTTTGTTTTCAAAATTTTCAAAAAGATGTGGGTACTCTACCCACATAACATCTTCATGCTCCCATGTCGTGTCCTCGGTACCATACCAGGTCCACTGGACCTTTACAAGCCCTATAGCTTGATTCCGAAGCTGTTTGTTTTCCTGTCCAATATGCGCACATGATGCACTTGCAGGACAGCTTCTTGTTCCACCTAAATCACATTCCAATCAATAACATGATTAGCATCTGGTATATATTTCTTAAGAAATGAAACATGAAACACATTATGTATAGACATAGATGCAGGTAATGCAAGCATATATGCAACTGGCCCAGTCCTTTCCAGGATTTAAAATGGCCCACAAAATTTGGCTGCTAACTTGGCGCAAATTCCCAGCTTCAGGGAACTCATGTTAGCTTTCACTTTCAGGAAAACATGATCACCCACTTTGAACTCTCTGTGGGTTTTGTTCTTATTAGCATAACTTTTCTTCCTGTCTTGGGCAACTTTCAAATTCTACTTAATTTTTATCATTTGGTCCTCCATCTCCTTGAGAAACTATGGCCCAACTACTGCTTTATCAGCTGGATTATCCCAACTCACTGGAGTATTGCACTTTCTTCCATAAAGTGCTTCAAATGGGCTCATCTTCAACGATGCCTGATACCCATTGTTGTAGGTGAATTCTACCAAGTGCAGGTAGTCTTCCCATCTTTATGGTTTGTCCATCATCTACATTCTCAGTATGTCTTCTATTACTCTGTTCACCCTCTCTATCTGTTCATCAGACTCGGGATGATAAGTTGTACTAAAGTTAAGATTCATTCCGAATCCTTTGAAAAATCCTTTCTAGAAATTTGAGGTGAATTTCGGGTCTCTGTCAGACACAATCGTTTTAGGAATTCCGTGCAATCGTGCCACTTCCTTTATGAAAATATCAGCAACATCTGCTGCCTTATGAGTAGTTTTCAGTGGAATAAAATGGGCAGCTTTTGTAAGCTTTTCCACCACTACCATGATCAAATCATGCATCTTGGTTGTTCTGGGCAATCCCGTAATAAAATCTATCGTTACTACTTCCCACTTCCACTCAGGAATGCGTAAAGTTTGCAGCAACCCTGCTGGGTGCCTATGCTCACCTTTAACTTTCTGGCACTCCATACATCTGGCGATGTATTCAACGATCTCTCTTTTCATACCCGGCCAAAAGTAATGGCTCTTGACCACTGCTACTATTTTCTGATATCCAGGTTGTCCTGCATAAGGCAAATTATGCATCTCCTGCAAAATCATCTGTTTCAAGCACTGGACATTGGGTACAAAAGTTTTGTTCTTGTACAATAGTATTCCATCTGTTTCCAATTTATAAACTTCCATCTTTTGTGGCATCTTACCCTGTTGTAGCTTGGCTACCAATTCTTTGTACTGCAGATCTACATTTGCAGCCTCCAGAATTCTTCTTTTAATATTAGTCCGATACATGCTAATGGTTGTAGCATGTAATTCATGCACCCTCCTACTGAGTGCATCAACCATTTTATTCTCCTTTCCTTTGATATGCTTGATCTCAAAGTCGTACTCACAYAGAAATTCCAGCCACCTACTTTGTCTAGCGTTTAAGGTTGGCTGATCAAACAAATATTTCATACCGTTATKGTTTGTTYTGAGTTCAARTMTCCTTTCCATGAGGTAATGTCTCCATTTCCTCAGAGCGTGAACGATTGCTRCCAACTCCAAATCATGAGTGGCATAATTMTTTTCGTGCTCTTTCAACTTCCTGGACTCATAACAGATTACAAATCCATTCTGACTGAGAAATCCTCCCAATCCTTCTTTGCATGCCTCTGTGCACACCACGAAATCCACATTTGGATCTACAATTCTCAAGATTGGAGCACTGGTTAACAGTTGCTTCAATCGCTGGAAACTTTTCTCACACTTTTCAGTCCACTGAAAATTTTTCTCCTTCCTTTGCAAGGAAGTGATAGGGTGAGCTATCTTTGAGAACCCTGTGATAAACCTTCTGTAATAGCCCACTAGACCCATAAAATATCTAACTTCCACCACATTCCTTGGTGCTAACCATTCTCTAATGGCCTCAACCTTCCCAGGATCCACGATGATCCCTTCTTCTGAAATAATGTGCCCCAAGTAATGGATTTGTCTTTGATAAAATGAGCATTTGCTCAACTTGGCATACAACTAGTGTTCTCTCAACACTTGCAACACCATCCTTAGGTGTTGTTCATACTCTTCCTCTGAATTGGAATACAGCAAAATGTCATCCAGGAAGACTATGACAAACTTGTCTAGATAGTCCCTGAATACACCATTCATCAAGCACATAAAAACAACAGGTGTGTTCGACAGCCCAAACGGTACCACTGTGAACTCGTAATGACCATACCTTTTTCTAAAGGTGGCCTTGATGATGGCTTCATCCTTTATTCTTACCTAGTGATATCCCGATCTGAGATCTATCTTCAAAAATATTTTCGGACCTTTCAACTGATCGAAAATATCGTCGATCCTCGACAAAGGATACTTGTTCTTGACGGTTACTTTGTTCAACTATCTGAAATCAATGCACAACCTCAACGTCCTATCCTTCTTCTTCACGAATAGGACCGGGGCACCCCAAGGTGACACGCTTGGGCGAATGTACCCCTTCTTTAGAAGCTCTTCAAGCTGTAATTGCAACTCTTTCAGCTCTGGCATACTCATTCTATAAGGATCTTTCGACAATGGAGCTACTCCAGGCATCAAATTTATAGAGAAATCAATATCTCTCTTCAGAGGTAGTCTGGGTACCTCCTGAAATACGTATTCAAACTCTGTTAGTACCGCATGGTCTCCAATATTTGAGACTTCATCTCTGGATGCTTCCTCCACACAGGCTGCAAACAATTGACAGCCTTTTCTATAGCACTTCTTCAGCAGCATTGCTGAGATTTCTCTAACAGTAACATCTCTAGGAATTCCTTGGATTGTTTTCCGATTCCCCTCCTCATCCAAGCATGTAAATTTCTTGTTACGACAGTCCAGGAGGGCATGGTGCTAGTCCAACCAGTCCATCCCAATTAAAAAGTCATAAGAGCCTAAACGTAAAATATTCAATTCAGCCTTCATGTTAATTCCCTTCACGTCCACCGGACAGGACTTAACCAACTCAGTGACCTTCCTCTTGGTTCCTGTAGCCAACTGCGCTAACCAAGACTTTTCATGTTTGCTTCTTGATAAATGCAAACTTTCCACCACCCTAGGATCTACATAACTATGGAAAGCCCCTGAATCAATTAAAATAATAAATGGTTGGTTGTTAATCATACCTTCCACTTCAATCATGTGCAACTGAAATTCATCTTGCTTATTGTCTAGGGCCTCATAGATCCTTGGCATTCTACTGCCCATGCCCGCCATTGTTTCAGCTTGTTGAACATTATGGACAACTCTTGCTTTTCCATTTTTATGCGGACAATCTTTGTACTTGTGGTTCTCTTTAAAGCCCCAACACTGAATGGGCATCTGTCTCAATCTTTGTTCTCCCACTTCAGTCATTCTCGGCTCTCTAAACGATGGATGTTCTTGAGGACTATTTTTGAAAAAGGGAGGTTTGTTTCCCTTCTACCTCTGTTCTTTCTTAAACTTATTCTAGTCATCCCAAGCCTTCCGAAAGGTAATCTTTTCTCTTTGTTGTTCATATAAGCATTTCCCTCTTCTTATTGTTTCTTCCATAGTCTTAGGATCATCATATTGAATCTTGTCACCAATGGGAGATGGAAGTCCACTCAGATACCTCTGAATCTTGATAGCCTAATCTTTGATGAATGGAACAGACTTCAGTAATTCCAAAAACTTATTGTTTGTATTCATCAATGGTCATGCTGCCTAACTTGAGTTTGAAGAATTCCTTCATCTTTTTGTCATAGTATCTTTTAGTCAGGTATTTCCTCTCGAAATACCTCTTGAATTCCTTCCATGTGATATATTTCTCTCTAACGTGTTGCACCTGCACAAGATGATCCTACCACATGGATGCTTTTTTCTTTTAGTTGATACATCACAATTCTTCTTTCTACATGAGAGAAATAATTCTGCAGTTGGAAATATTTCCTCATGCCAAGAAACCATGTTTCGGCATCTTCCTCCTTCTTATGTTATCCATCAAACGTAGGAGGCTTAATCTTGTTCATCTCCCCTTTAAATTCATCCACTCCAGATCTTTGGTGTTTTCTAGTAGGGGATGGGCTTGAACTACTATGTTCTTCCTTATCAGAATGCTTTGGGGAGCGACGATAATGTCTGCTACCACTCCTCGATCTTGTTTTTCTCTCAGGGGTCCTGCAACTCCCTGTTTTGCTTGTGCCACTCTCCTTTTCCAATTTCCTTTCTATTCTTTCCAGGTTCTTCGACATATTTAAGTTGAATTCACCCTACCGATCCATGATCCTCATGGGCTTTTGACTATCGTCCCGATGAGCCTGAGCTTCTCTCTGCAATCTTTCGATGATTTTCATCATATGTCCTTCCTTATCCATCTCTTTTTTGTGCCCATTGGAGTTTGATCCTTCGANTTTTCGTGCTCTTTCAACTTCCTGGACTCATAACAGATTACAAATCCATTCTGACTGAGAAATCCTCCCAATCCTTCTTTGCATGCCTCTGTGCACACCACGAAATCCACATTTGGATCTACAATTCTCAAGATTGGAGCACTGGTTAACAGTTGCTTCAATCGCTGGAAACTTTTCTCACACTTTTCAGTCCACTGAAAATTTTTCTCCTTCCTTTGCAAGGAAGTGATAGGGTGAGCTATCTTTGAGAACCCTGTGATAAACCTTCTGTAATAGCCCACTAGACCCATAAAATATCTAACTTCCACCACATTCCTTGGTGCTAACCATTCTCTAATGGCCTCAACCTTCCCAGGATCCACGATGATCCCTTCTTCTGAAATAATGTGCCCCAAGTAATGGATTTGTCTTTGATAAAATGAGCATTTGCTCAACTTGGCATACAACTAGTGTTCTCTCAACACTTGCAACACCATCCTTAGGTGTTGTTCATACTCTTCCTCTGACTTGGAATACACCAAAATGTCATCCAGGAAGACTATGACAAACTTGTCTAGATAGTCCCTGAATACACCATTCATCAAGCACATAAAAACAACAGGTCTGTTCGACAGCCCAAACGGTACCACTGTGAACTCGTAATGACCATACCTTGTTCTAAAGGTGGCCTTGCTGATGGCTTCATCCTTTAGTCTTACCTAGTGATATCTCGATCTGAGATCTATCTTCAAAAATATTTTCGGACCTTTCAACTGATCGAAAATATTGTCGATCCTCGACAAAGGATACTTGTTCTTGACGGTTACTTTGTTCAACTATCTGAAATCAATGCACAACCTCAACGTCCTATCCTTCTTCTTCACGAATAGGACTGGGGCACCCCAAGGTGACACGCTTGGGCGAATGTACCCCTTCTTTAGAAGCTCTTCAAGTTGTAATTGCAACTCTTTCAGCTCTGGCATACTCATTCTATAAGGAGCTTTCGACAATGGAGCTGCTCCAGGCATCAAATTTATAGAGAAATCAATATCTCTCTTCAGAGGTAGTCTGGGTACCTCCTGAAATACATCTTCAAACTCTGTTAGTACCGCATGGTCTCCAATCTTTGAGACTTCATCTCTGGATGCTTCCTCCACACAGGCTGCAAACAATTGACAGCCTTTTCTATAGCACTTCTTCAGCAGCATTGCTGAGATTTCTCTAACAGTAACATCTCTAGGAATTCCTTGGATTGTTTTCCGATTCCCCTCCTCATCCAAGCATGTAAATTTCTTGTTACGACAGTCCAAGAGGGCATGGTGCTAGTCCAACCAGTCCATCCCAATTAAACAGTCATAAGAGCCTAAACGTAAAATATTCAATTCAGCCTTCATGTTAATTCCCTTCACGTCCACCGGAAAGGACTTAACCAACTCAGTGACTTTCCTCTTGGTTCCTGTAGCCAACTGCGCTAACCAAGACTTTTCATGTTTTATTCTTGATAAATGCAAAATTTCCACCACCCTAGGATCTACATAACTATGGCAAGCCCCTGAATCAATTAAAATAATAAATGGTTGGTTGTTAATCATACCTTCCACTTCAATCATGTGCAACTGAAATTCATCTTTCTTATTGTCTAGGGCCTCATAGATCCTTGGCATTCTACTGCCCATGCCCACCATTGTTTCAGCTTGTTGAACATTATGGACAACTCTTGCTTTTCCATTTTTATGCGAACAATCTTTGTACTTGTGGTTCTCTTTACAACCCCAACACTGAATGGGCATTTGTCTCAATCTTTGTTCTCCCACTTCAGTCATTCTCGGCTCTCTAAACGATGGATGTCCTTGAGGACTATTTTTGAAAAAGGGAGGTTTGTTTCCCTTCTACCTCTTTTCTTTCTTAAACTTCTTCTAGTCATCCCAAGCCTTCCGAAAGGTAAGCTTTTCTCTTTGTTGTTCATATAATCATTTCCCTCTTCTTATTGTTTCTTCCATAGTCTTAGGATCATCATATTGAATCTTGTCACCAATGGGAGATGGAAGTCCACTCAGATACCTCTGAATCTTGATAGCCTCATCTTTGATGAATGGAACAGACTTCAGTAATTCCAAAAACCTTTGTTTGTATTCATCAATGGTCATGCTGCCTAGCTTGAGTTCGAAGAATTCCTTCATATTTTTGTCATAGTATCTTTTAGTCAGGTATTTCCTCTCGAAATACCTCTTGAATTCCTTCCATGTGATATATTTCTCTCTAACGTGTTGCACCTGCACAAGATGATCCCACCACATGGATGCTTTTTTCTTTTAGTTGATACATCGCAATTCTTCCTTCTACATGAGAGAAATAATTCTGCAGTTGGAAATATTTCCTCATGCCAAGAAACCATGTTTCGGCATCTTCCTCCTTCTTATGTTCTCCATCAAACGTAGGAGGCTTAATCTTGTTCATCTCCCCTTTAAATTCATCCACTCCAGATCTTTGGTGTTTTCTAGTAGGGGATGGGCTTGAACTACTATGTTCTTCCTTATCAAAATGCTTTGGGGAGCGACGACAATGTCTGCTACCACTCCTCGATCTTGTTTTTCTCTCAGGGGTCCTGCAACTCCCTGTTTTGCTTGTGCCACTCTCCTTTTCCAATTTCCTTTCTATTCTTTCCAGGTTCTTCAACATCTTTAAGTTGAATTCACCCTATCGATCCATGATCCTCATGAGATTTTGACTATCGTCCCGATGAGCCTGAGCTTCTCTCTGCAATCTTTCGATGATTTTCATCATATGTCCTTCCTTATCCATCTCTTTTTTGTGCCCATTGGAGTTTGATCCTTCGACTCTCAAGTTGACATCCCTTCCTTCTCTTTCATTCTCTGAATTCGAGGCAATCAACACCTCTTCCATTTCTATACTTGGCGTCGATTCGTGGTTGTCCTAACACTCATTGAACTCTGCACACACAACGTTCAGTCAACCGAAGTTTGTCAGGCCTTAACCCCTTAATAAAACTACAACATTCATAAACCAACGCGAATAAGAAAACATTTTGATTCCATGAATTTTCCGAGCTCTGTTTGGCTCTATAAATTTTGAATGATAGCCCCCTCTTTCTTAGTCCCTAACCCATGCCATCACGAGTCATGACCAAACACTAGACCACTAGGTGCTACCTGGATTTTCGGCCTTCAAATTTTTTTAAGGCACACAGAACTATCTCCTGGAGTTTTGATTACTGAATTCATGAAATCGGGTGGATCAATGGTTCACGTTTACTCATCCTCCAAAGTATGAAATCCACTGTGGTCTTTCTATCATCAAGGTTTTTGAGATTTCAGGATTTTGGGGCTTCGGGGTTTCGGGTTTCGGGGTTTAGGTCCCAGAGATTCTTGCACTCGCTTCCCTCTCCAACTCTCGACTCCCAAACTTCAGACCTCTCTCCCCTTGGGCCCACAGCACAGTTGTCGCTAACCATAGTGGTGACATGCGGTGTACTTAAGAAGGTCCACGTTACCTTCAGTGACATCATCAGGTCCCACCATGCTCACTTTTATTTTTGACCCACTGGCACGTGGTACACGCCCATGTGTACACTTCCATCTTAGTGACGTCAACTCAACCCACTACTTTGGCTCTTAGGAATTTCATGATTTCGGGCTTCGGGAGTTTGTGCATCAGCACAATCCACTTCTCCTGACAGCCGAACTCCCGAAATGTCGAAATTCTTCCTGGACAATTAACAGTCCAGATCTCTCCTTGATCAATGGTTGTGATCTAATCGCGAATTCACGTTTTCGCGAATTCTCACGAACTTTCCCTTTGAACTTTTCAATTCACGAGTCAGCGAAAGGCTGATCGCTCTCCACGTGTCCTTTTCGATGGATGGTCCTGACAAATTCGTGATTTCGCGTATCACGATTTCCACACTCCTGTGCAACTCCAAAGGGTTTTAAGCCTTGTGCACGTTCTCCAGATCTGATGGTCGTGAGGGTTCTCCTTTCCTCTCGAACAGATCCAATGGCTCCAACACTTCTAGTGTGGAGTTCTCTCTCTCCATGGTCAATTACCACGCTGGCTGCAGTTTAATCCGCTGCTACTTCTCTTGAGCTTCTTAACACAGCCAAGTAACTCCTTGGCCCTCAGATACATTCTAAGGTCTGAAATTAGTCCTCTAGACACAATTTCTTCTCAAAACCTCGGTCCAAAGACCATTTATCCGGCCCATCCAGGCTCAGCGTTGAAACTAGGCTCTGATACCAAATTGTAACGCTCCCTCGGCCTTAATCCCACTGGCTGGGCAAAACGCTACTGTGCGGAACAACATCATTCTCATACTTAATTAATAACATGCATTTAAATCAAATT
>JZKD02S0642775.1:19810-32674 GCA_000966675.3 Picea glauca
TTGTCACCTTATTTTATCATTTCTTCTTTTAGGTCACTTTGACTTCTTTGACTTTGGGGGCTTCAAGCCTTCATGTGAGGGTCCTTCATCTTCGTAAGACCATAACTCTCAAACCTGGAGGAGTTATGTGACATTCCACATACCACCAGAAATGGCATGACAAGCACCATGCATCTAGGATAGTTTCACCAACAATTTCCTTGATCTTCATCTCATTATTCATCATACAAGCATGGGTCCTCCAACCATTCTTCTAGGATAACTCAATCCGTAAAGAATCTTCCTGTGAGGGCTTTCACCATAAAGGGACCACTTTGGAGTTCATCCATTTGTACACCTTATCAATCATGATAAGACAATAATGAGAGCATGGGTCCTCCAACCATTCTTCTAGGATAACTCAATCCGCAAAGCGTCTTCCCGTGGGGGATTTCACCATAAGGGGACCACTTTGGAGTTCATCCATTTGTGCACCTTATCAACCATGATAAGACAATAATGAGTCATATATACATTTTTCCAACAATGCATCATATACCAATTGAACCACATCGATCCATCTTCATCATGTATCAATGACAACTCATTGATCCATATTCATCTATGCATTCTCATCAAAGAGAATACATATTATATTACATAAATAATCAATCAATCAATCCTTTGACATCAATCAATCACTTGACATCAATAAATGACATCAATCAATCAAACCATTGGCATCAATGACAAAATGATCCAACAGATATTCCTAAGACCGCATTCAATATGAGGTTCATACACTATGAATTTATGGTTTTACTATTTTGACTGACAAATTCCCTAGGGGTATTCATGAGTTTGATGAATGGGGTGTTCCATGAATACTTGGAATTTTTTTTTCAAGTATTCATTGATGACATATTGATATATTCTCGGATGACGGAAGAACATGATGAACATTTGTGCTTAGTACTATAGTGTCTACGGAAACAAAAATTATATGGGAAATTGTCAAAATTCTCTTTTTACCAATCAAGGATTAAATAGTTAGGGCATGTTATATCCGACGAAGGCAGAATTGTGGATCCAACAAAGGTAGAGGATATTATGGAATGGCCTACACCAAAGAACATACAAGAATTATGTATCTTTATGGGTTTAGTAGGATATTATCAACTGTTCCTTGAAGGTTTTTCGAAGATAACAAATCCGATCATGAAATTGTAGAAGAAAAAAAAGAAGTTTGTATGGACCAAGAAATAAGCAGGAACATTTCAAAGGCCCAAGGAGTTGTTGATGACAACACCGATATTAAATTCCCTTACATGGACAAATATTTCTTGGTATGCACAGATGCATCCAAGGAAGGTTTATGCAGAGTATTGATGCAAGATGGTCGAGTGATCTGTTAGGTAGCTAGAGAGGTAGTGGGGGCGGCCATATGGCCCATAGTGATAATAGTGGAGGCCATTCAATGTAAGGTGGACTAGGTCCACTATATTATTAAATAAGGCCCACTATGGTATTTAGATATAACAAATGGGTAGTTATATATAATAAATGTAAGAGGACTTCTTAGAAGGTTCAACTTGTATAAGATTCCTCCTCTATAATGCATGTAGGTGATGGTAGTGATATATAAAGGCATTCAAGAAATGTAATGGGACATGAAGAGAAATATTGCATTTGGATTTGAATCTCATTAGGATGTTTCCTCCTCGAAGAGGCGAGTGAACATGAGAGGATCCCTTCCATAATATGATCCATTGTATGGTGTTGCCCTACCCTAAGGGTTTGATATAATAAAGTGATAGTTTTCTATATGGTTTCATATATCTTGTGTGGTTATTGTATTAAGATATATTTGGATCTATTGTGATATTTTTTCTTCAGGTATTTGGCACATTACAATTGGTATCAAAGCACTTTCCTTGGCCAAATAAGGGAATAATTTTTTATTTTTTTTGTAGAATTTTTCTAGGGAAGAAAAAGAGGGCAGCTCAATTCAGGTTCATAACCTAATATTTATGAGATTAATTTGGAAAAATAAATTGAGTTTTTAAATTCCTCTCAGAAAAATACCCAATTTTTAAAAAAATCAATTGAAATGGAATCTGGGAAGTAAAGTTATGAACATTTTAAATTCAACAAAATTTCAGGGTTTTTTCCGGAAAAAAACCGCAATTTTCTGCAGTAATTTATTGTTCTATTTTTGGGGGGTTTTTTCGTGATGGAGACGATACTATAGAGTTCATAAATTGTCACAGGGTGATCATATAATTACCATATTAGTGCCATTGGATAAATCATTTTAAGAGTTTTTTTTTGGTATATTATATGTGGTGCTTCCAATGGATATGCACTCTCAACTAAGGGAAATTCTCCACATGATTGAAGAAATCAAAGATAATATGCATGACCACCTGCAAGGAATCAGACTTAGTCATCACAATAGTAAAAAATCATTGGCTCTCCTTCAAGAGAGATATATTATGGCAGACATCATGAATGAATATCATCAAGAAGTGTATGCTTGGTATGATTTGGAGGATGATTATGATGATTGGTATATGGATAGTTGTCATTTCTGGGATGACAACCACTTCCATATTTTACTTGATCACTCTAGTCCACCTTTGGTAGAAAACATCATTGTAACACATCGGGAGCTAGTTATGATTACCAGTGTCCAACCTGCATATTCTACAATGATATTATTTCGTCCAAATTCAGCTTTGACCCTTTCCCACTATGTGGATGGATATTCTTATTTGGATCCACATCATAGGTGTCACTATCGGGAGCATCATTTTCTGTTGGTTATTGGGTATCAATATATTCTGTGTGAAGTTCACATGATAAATTGGACATGTGACCATGGTTTAAAATGAAAGTTTGAATTCTTCAACACGGTGGCTTCCATTTCTCAATGGGACCTTCGTTCTCTAGTATACTTCAACACTATGGTCCATACTTATCCATGGGACCCTGGTATATGGTTGTACATCAAGCATTGAGGACAATGATTTCATAAGGGGGATGTAATGTTAGGTAGCTAGAGAGGTAGTGGCGGGGGGGAGTAGAAGACCCATAGTGATAATAGTGGAGGCCATTCAATGTAAGGTGGACTAGATCCATTATATTATTAAATAAGGCCCACTATGGTAGTTAGATATAATAAATGGATAGTTAGATATAATAAATGTAAGAGGACCTTTTAGAAGATTCCTCCTCTATAATGTTCTAAAGTGATGGTAGAACTATATAATGGGGTTCAAGAAATGTAATGGGACATGAATAAAAGTATTGTATTGTGAGTTGTAGATAAATAGGAGAATGCCCCCTCAAAGAGGAAATTGAACATGTGAGGATCTCTTGCATAATAATATCCATTGTATGGTGTTTCCCTACCTCAAGGGTTTTGATAATAATAAAGTGTGGTTTCTTCTATTGCTATATGGATTTATTATGTATTCAGTATTTGTGGTGATTATATTTGTAGATCTATTCAGGTACTTAGTGCCAAATACCTGAAGAAAAAATATCACAATAGATCCAAATGTACCTGAATACATTCATCACACAAGATATATGAAACCATATAGAAAACCACCACTGTATTATATCAAACCCTTAGAGTAGGGAAACACCATACAATGGATCCTATTATGGAAGGGATCCTCTCCTATTCACTCACCTCTTCGAGGGGGAAAAATCTTAATGAGATTCAACTCCAAATACAATACTTCTCTTCATGTCTCATTACATTTCTTGAACCCCTTTATATAGTGCTACCATTACCTAAGAACATTCTAGAGGAGGAATCTTCTAGAAGTTGAACCTTCTAAGAAGTCCTCTTACATTTATTATATCTAACTACCCATTTATTATATCTAAATACCATAGTGGGCCTTATTGAATGATATAGTGAACCTAGTCCACCTTACATTGAATGGCCTCCACTATTATCACTATGGGCCGTTTGGCCACCCCCACTACCTCTCTATCTACCTAACATTCCATCCCTCTTATGAAAGCATTTTCCTCAACTCTTGATGTACAACCATATACTAGGGTCCCATAGATAAGTGTGGACCATAGTGCTTAAGTAGACTAGAGAACCAGGGTGCCATTAAGAAATATAATCTGCCATGCTAAAGTAGTCCAACTGCCATTGTAAACCAGGGTGCCATGTCTAATTGCTCATTTGAACTCCACATGGAAGATACCAACACTCCATAACCAACTGAAAATGATACTCCCCATACTGGTACCTATCATGTGGATCCAAATAAGAATATTCATCCACATAGTGGGAAAGGGTCAAATATGAATATGGAAGGAAAAATACCATTGTATAATATGCAGCATAGACACTCGTAATCATAACTATCTCCTGATGTGTCACATTGATGTTCTCTACAAAAGGTGGAACAGATTCATCAAATAAAATATGGAAGTGATTGTCATCCAATAAATGACAATTATCCATATACCAATCATCACAATCATCCTACAAATCATACCTAGCATGCACTTCTTGATGATATTCATTCATGATGTTTTCCATAAGATATATCTCTTGAAGGAGAGCCAATGATTGTTGACTATTGTGATAACGATCTCTGTGGTTGTATATCGACTTTGAATGCTTCAATCATGTGTAGAATTTCCCTAAGTTGAGATTGCATATCCATTGGAAAAACCACATATAATATACCAAAATAAAACTCTTAAAATGATTTATCCAATGACATGGATCTAGTATCAATCTGAGCACTATAAAATCATAGTTTTTTTCCGGAAAAACCCTGAAAAGATGTTGAATTTAAAATGCTCATAACGTTACTTTCCGGACTTCGTTTCGAGTGTTTTGTTTTTTGAAATTGGGTATTGTTTCGAGAAGAATTCAAATACACATATTTTTTTTTGCCAAATTCATATCATAAAGCTTCATATATGAATCTGAAGTGTGTCTCCCTTTTTTTCTTCCCTAGAAAAATTTTGCAAAAAGAGAAAAAAAATCTTCCCTTCTTTGGCCAAGGAAAGTGATATGATACCACTTATTAAGTTCCAAATACCTGAAGAAAAAATATCACAATAGATCCAAATATATGTGAATACAATCACTACACAATATATATGAAACCATATAGAAAACCACCTCTTTATTATATCAAACCCTTAGGGTAGGGAAACACCATACATGTTGGCATGCTTTTACAGGAAGAGTTTGCTTTTCATTGATGGCAAGAACAACAACGATGATTGAAAATAGGAAAAGAATAAGCTCAGGAGGAGGAACGAACAATATGCAGAGATCAAAGAAGATCAGGAGGAGGATCGTGAACCTCAGATCTGCAAGCCAGATCAATGACAGGGATGAATTGCGGAGAGAAAAAGTAGAATCAAATAACTCACTAGTTCTAATCCCGCAATCAGTCTATATCGTCAGATATCATAAACCCAAATATCGACGATTGTGGTTGATCTAAAAATGATCAGATTAAGTCGTGATTGTCGGATGTGCAACCGTCAGATCAATGACAGGGATAGATTGCGGAGATCGAAATGAGAATTAAATGTCGTGCTATTTCCAATCCTGCAATTAGTTAGGACCGTCAGATATTATAGATCCACATATCGACGATTGTGGTTGACTCACCAACAAATGCACAACTTCAAATTGAGGATCTTGGGTGACAAATTAAGTCACTCGCAAGTTGTTGTTCCACAATCATCCTTGATCGTGGATCTGCTTCGATAGTCATTATGACTGTTAGATCACTTTAAGTGGAAGGATAGGATAAGTGAGGCCAAATGGTTGAGAATTCAATTATGTAAATACCCATCAGCCATCAGATCAAATTAAGTGGGAGGATAGGATAAGCATGGTAAAATATTTGATATCTTAACTATGCAAATTTCTCTCAGACGTCATATATTTCTAAAGTGGAAGGATAGTATAATCAATGTTAGAGGGACATTGGATCTAAACCAAGGAAAATATGCATTGCATACGATCGAGTTGTCAATTTAAGATCATGATCAATGAACAACATTAGTTTTGGGTCTAAAGATGTGAGGAGGTTAAGCTTCGGAGAAATCAGTTCGAGAGTTTTAGTTTGATATTTGAAATCTCAAAGTCTAGAGAGCCGGAGAGCTGAAATATATTCTTGACCATCATATCATCCAAAGTAAATCTCAGTCATTAGATCGTTCAAAGAAGACTTCAAGCGTTGGATAGTCCAAAGTGCATCTAGGTCGTTTGATCTAGAGCATCAGTTTGAGATTTGAAATCTCCGAAGTCTAGAGATTCAGAGAGACGAAATACATTCTTGATTGTCGGATCATCCGAAGTAAATCACAATTGTCAGATCGTCCGAAGAAGACCTCAAGCATTGGATTGTCTGAAGTGAATCTGGGCCATCTGATCCAGAGCATAAGTTTGAGATTTGATATTTCAGAAGTCCAGAGACTCGAAGGAGATCTGGACTATTGATCGAGAAAGGGGACGTAGAACTGTTGATCTGGTTTAAAGGTCAAAATTTCAGAGTGGAGGCAGAGCCATCGATTGAGAAGGATAGGTGTCCATGGATCATCAACTCCCAAAGAATGACATACGAAAGAAAGAAGGGTTAGACATTTGAAACTCCCAAAGATGGATCACGAAATAAATCACAGCCGTTGATTTAGGGAGGTTGGATCTGATCCATAGATCATGAAAGATCAAATCTGAACCGTCTATTTAGGAGCACCATCAAGATCATGAGATCGATGGTCTCTTCGCATTGCGGGGTCAAAACATGCTTGGATCTTAATTTTTCATGAGTAGGCCGCAATCAAAACCATGAGATCGCCAAAGGCATATATGGAGCTCTATAGTGAGTTGTGGGGAAAAAAGTGGGTTTCCCTCAAATCGCCTATGGACGTGCTTGAAATCGCATGGTCACGTGAATTTCATAGCCCAAGGTCATATCGAAAAAAAAAGGGGAGCTAGTGCTCGCTAGACCAATATCGTAAAGAGCCTTTTGAATAGGTGTATGGTCACCACCGGTGGTTGTTGGCATGTTTACAGGAAGGTATGCTTGTAATTGATGGTAATATTAGAGTATGTAGAGATGGAAAAATATGGAAAATGTAAGCTCAAGAGGATTAGCACAGAGTCACACGTAGTGAATAGGTGTACACTAGGGATGAGGTTAAATCATTGCCAAAGCTCAAGAGAGATAACGTACTCAGGATCTTAGATGGATCAAAGGTAGAGGCTTTTGACACTTAGAAATTATTCCAAGTTAAGAGGATGTGTAAGCCCAGGAGGAGAAGCGACAATGATCATTGGATCCCATTGAGAATTCCCGATGAATGTCAGATCTAAGCCCGAGGTCCGACCGATGTTGGATCCAGGAGAACCTGCACGTTCTTTAAAGAGCAAGTTGAAGCGGGGTTACAAAATCCCAAAAGCAGGAGGACAGTTTCGGATACCGGGAGTTGGAAGAGTCGAAACACTTCATCATAAGGAGTCACGGAATCACGAAATGTGAAACACCAAAATCTCGAAAGCAGGAGAACACTTTTGGATACCGGGAGTTAGAAGAGTTGAGACTCTTCATCATCAGGAGTCCCAAAATCGTGAAATGAAAAACATCGAAATACCGAAAGCAGGAGGATAGTTTCGGATATCGGAAGTTGGAAGATTCGAGACTCTTCATCATCAGGAGTCTCGGAATTGCGAAATGAGAAATGCCAAAGATCTTGAAATAGGCACATCAACCATATTTTCGTATACCAGGAGTTGGAAGAGTCAAGAGTCGAGACTCTTCATCACAGGAGTCCCGGAATCGTGAAATGCGAAATGCCGAAATCCTGAAACAGACACATCAACTAGAGTTTCAGATACCGAGAGTTGGAGGAGTCAAGAGTCGAGACTCTTCATCACAGGAGTCCCGAAGTCGTGAAATGAAAAATGCCAAAACACCTTTTGGTGTAGGTTTCAGATACTGGGAGTTGGAGTGTCGAAACACTTCATCACAAGGAATACTGGAATGCTGAAATGTGAAATGCATGTTCAGAATTGGCCCCTGGTCATAACCTATGGTCACATCATCGAAGAGCTGCAGAGAAGAGCTTGAAGAGACAAGCTCCATTTCAGAGTTTGAGGCATGGAGATTCGAGACAACTCATCACCGAATCCCCGAAATGCGAAAGTGCGAAATACGTTTTTGAATAAGGTTGTGGTTACAACTAGTGGTCACATATACAGAAGATGGAGGAAGGAGCTAGTGCAACCAAGATCCATTTAGGGGATCATGACTTGGAGTGTCAAGACACTTGATCACAAGAATGCAGAATTGTCGAATTGCCGAATGCCGAAATGGCGAAATGTCAATGTAGCCGGTGGTCACTGTTGGTGGTCACATAAGTGGAAGGAACTAGCATAGTTGGGCTCCATTTCAAGGTTCGCACTGTAACTTCTAGAAACAACTGATGGTTTATGCCAGAGGACTCGAAGAGACTTCTGTGTGATTGCCAGAGGAGTTGAAGAGTCTCAAGGAATCTACCAGTGGAATGAAGACTGGTCATAGAGGTGATTGACAGATGGAAGAGTATTGAAGCCTGTAACTACAACAGAGAAGTTGAGCTCGACTATAATAGAGAATATGAAGAGTCTCGACTACTGGAGAGGCAAAGGAGTCTCAGCATAACACCCAGTGATGATGGATGCATGGTTTTAACTGCCAGAGAAGATGAAGAGTTGCAATGATGATCAGGTAGAGCACTCGACACGGAGAGAGCATGCACAAGGGGCAGAGAGACTATAATTATGAAGAACAAAGAAGAGATGGATGTTTTTGTTGTTGAGAGTGATTCAGGTGTGTAGAAGGAGGGGTGTGCAGCAACTGAAATATAGAGAAGAGGAATGGTGCATTGAATGTACATGATGCGCAGAGAATAAAAGGAAGAAGCATAGAAAGTGCAAGGCATGTGTGCAGTAAGATAGTGAGACAGTAAAGGAAGGTTGAGGTTCTCTTGTAGAGAAAAATATAAGATCAGAAAGGGCAAGAAGATGCAGATAGAGAGACACTGATATAGGAGATCAGAGCAGCATAGCAGAACGGTGATAAGTCTGGTAAGCCAATGATAAATATTGTATCACTGTGATAAATTTATATATAGAAAATATTTGTATTTCAGGGTGGAAGGGAGGTGCTAGGGAGGACTGTTGTCCTCACAGGTTCAAGTGTGTGCTTGAACACAGGGAGTTGAAGCTTCCATCTGGTTGCAGCCAGAAAATCGAGGGTGGAAGGGTGGTGCAAGGGAGAACTGTTATTCTATGATATACAGGTTGGTGCCTATGGGACTAGAAGTTGGTGCTTCCATCCAGTTGGTGCTAGAACATATAGGGAGTTGTTGTTTCCCTCTAGTGGGTGCTAGAGAAACCAAGGAGTTGGTGATTTCTTCTAGTGGGTGCTAGAGAAACCAGGGAGTCGGTGCTTCCTTCTAGTGGGTGCTATAGAATCCAAAAAGTTGGTGCTCTTAGCAAGTAGCATCTTGCAAAACAGAGATTGTATCCTCATTATGAGTTGGTGCTCATAAGTATGATAATGTACAGAATGTAAAGTATACTTATCATATAAAGAAGAAGAGGTTTTTACCCTTTATGGGTTTCCTTAGGAAATATTTGTCTCTGTGTATCTCATATGTGTGAATGATGTTGAATGTTCTATTTCTTACTTCCCTGCATTACTATGATTTTCATTAGGTTCTCTGCAAAGAGTTCAAAATAAGCATAATTGTTTAAGCACGGTAACAACTGATTCACTCCCCTCTCAGTTTTCCAACAATTGGTATCAGAGCTGGCCCCTTTTATCTAAGGGTAGATCCTAGAGCTTAAACATGTCAAGCCATGAAGGAAATTCAACAAATAAGGCCCCTATGTTCAATGGAACAAACTTTGCCTTCTGGAAAGTTAGAATGAGAGCCTACATAATGGCTTTAGGTGCAGATGTCTGGGATGTGGTAGATATTGGTTATGTAAAGCCAGTTGTACTAGACAATAAGGATGGCAAGCTATAATTTAGCTACAATGCTAAGGCTATGAATGCTATCTTGAGTGGGCTTGTAGAAGAAGAATTCGTAAAAGTTATGCACCTAGGAACTACTAAAGAAATGTGGGGCAAACTCATTAGCAGTTATGAAGGTAATGAGAAGGTAAAGGACTCCAAGCTTCAAATCTACAGAGTACAGTTTGAACATATGAAGATGAAAGAAGATGAAACTATTGAAAAATACTTTCTGAGAGTTGAAGAACTAGTAAATGCAATGAAAGAACTTGGTGAAAAAATTGAGGAACCTTCTTTAGTTCATAAAATTTTGAGATCTTTACCAGATAGGTTCAACCCGAAGGTCTCTGCTATAGAATATCTTAATGATCTAAAAACCTTGGAGTTTGATCAACTTCTAGGAACATTGACTGGATATGAAATGAGACTAGTTAAAGATAAACCCACCTCCAGAAAAGCATCATTTAAGGCAGACGAGAATGAGGATTCGGAGCCTAGTGAAATTGAAGCAAATTTTGTGAAGAGACTGAAGAAGGGATCAGGAAAATACAACGATAAAGTGCCTTTCAAATGTTTCAACTGTGGTAAGATAGGTCATTTTGCAAATAAATGTCCTCACAAAAGAAAGGATCAGACATGTTATGATGAGGAGAAGCACAAACACATAAATTTCTTTAAAGCGAATAATTTTAAGAAGAAAAGTCTTTGTGTGAACAATGATGATGATCATTCAGATGATGAAGACAATGAATCCTCTATTGAAGATAAACTAAATGAATTCATAATTATGGCCAAAGAGAATTATGATAATAAAATCACAGGAAGTGAGGCTAATGAAGAAGAAGTTGTGGTTGATATGGAAGGAGAACTGATCAGTGCACTAGAATAGATTGACAGACTCAGAATTAAGAATGGAAAGAAAAAAAAAATGTTGATACAGTTTGAGAAAGTCAGTAAACAACCTAATGAAGAATTTGCCTTGCTAAAAGTGGAATTAGAAGAGTCAAATAAAATCGAGGACATTCTAAAACAACAGTTATCATAAAACAAGGCAAGATGTAAATCTATGGAAGAAGAAGTAGTGAAAACTAGGAAAGAATTGGAGAAGTTTCAAGCCTTGTATCATCAGAATATGTCAAGTATCAAAGCCTCAAAAGGATTAGCCACCATTCTGAATCAACAAAGGAATCCAAAGCTGAAAACAGGTTTGGGTTATGAAGAGGGATCAAGTAGTGGCCAACCAAGAAACAATGAATCCATCAAGTTTGTCAAATGTACAACCAATGACAACAAGAAACCTGTAGAAACAAAGGAAGACAGTTAGTTGCCCAGGAGGAGTAAAGAAAAAGGTGCCAGGAATGAATCTGTAGAACAAAGAAACAATGCACTCCCTACTCAAGGAAATCATCAGCATGGAAGAAATTGACCTGCTTAAAGAAGACAACGATTTTCCAGGTACCAAGGATTTTTCTATGGATATTGTTTTTTCTGCTCTAATTTTGGTCACAAGGCTATAAAATGTTCTTTAAAATTCATATATGAGAAAGAAAGACATTCAAGGTATAGATATCTACCACAACAAAGAATGAGACATCCAAGTAACAAACCACCACAGACTGCAAGTCACTTGATGGATGGGAAAAGGACACAAGTTAAGCATAACAATCATTATGATCCTTTATTCGACAAACCAGAATGTTACATCTGTCATAACTATGGACACAAATCTGTTGACTATCTCTTAAGGAACTATGAACCATATTTGAATTCCCCTACTGAAAATGTCAAGGGTTGGAAGAAGAAAGAAAGTGACAAGTGTGGATTAGTGTTGTCAGCTCAAAGACAAACAAACCTTTGGTATATAGATAGTGGATGCTCCAAACATATGACGGGAGACAAAGGTAAGTTTTTATCTCTTAGTGAAAGAAAATTGGGGAACATAACCTTTGGAAATGATGCTCCAGGTAAAATAAAGGGTAAAGGGATGGTGAGTTTAAGTAATGGAGAAGGAAAAACCCAAGATGTTCTGCTTGTAGATGGGATGAAACATAATCTACTCAGTGTAATTCAAATGTGTGACAAAGGATGTGAAGTGGTGTTTAGTCAAATGTGTGACAAAGGATGTGAAGTGGTGTTCACGTATAAGGACTGCAAGATAAAGTCTGTAAACTCAAGACAAGTGGTGGCCAAAGGCATAAGGATAGAAAGTAATGTATATGTGCTGAAAGAAGATAGAGAAGAGTGTCATTTAAGAAAACATGATGAAATATAGTTATGGCATAGGAGACTTGGACATATAAACTTTGACCACTTAATCAAGATAAAAAATCTTGAGGCAGTAAAAGATCTTCCGAGAATATCAAAGCCCCAAGATTCTATGTGTAAACCTTGCCAAGTAGAAAAGCTAACCATGACACAGTTTAAGTCCAAGAGCTCTACATCAATGGATAAACTACTCCAACTAGTTCATTTGTATTTATGTGGACCATCAAGATAGGAAGGCACAGGGAAAGAAAACTACTTCATGCTAATTATTGATGATTACTCTAGACTTACTTGGGTTGCCTTTCTCAAGGAAAAAGATAAAGCATTTCAGAAGTTTAAAATATTTAAGGCTTTAACTGAGAATCAAACAGACAAGAGGTTAAAGGGAGTAAGATCAGACAGAGGAGGAGAATTTATGTCAAGTGATTTCAAGGAATTCTGTGATAATAATGGGATCAAGAGAGAATACACAACCCCAAGAACTCCACAACAAAATGGAGTAGTTGAGAGGCAAAACAGAACAGTGCAACAAATGGCCAAGTCAATGATGAAT
>JZKD02S0642775.1:71131-90158 GCA_000966675.3 Picea glauca
GTGACAAGTGTCAACCCATGTGCATGCAGTTAAAACTGTCGAAGCAAGCCGTGTTGGGGGGTTCCGCTCCCATTCCCGTCAATTGCTGCGTAGGTTCCTCCTTGATTCGACCAGACTATCTGAGCGTGAATGGGTCGAACCTTTGCAGAGATACCCTCGTGCATCTTCTGAACCATACACCCCTTGAACCGGAAGCCTGTGTAGACTTTAGAAAGAGTTTGTGTTTGTTCCGGGAAAGTTGTTTCATCCTCCGAATCAGAAAAAGGCCTGTGTCATTCTGAAATAGCCCGTACATTCTGTTCTAAACCATCAAGCCTGTGAGTGGAATCTCTGTACACCTTGCAAAATCCCAAAACCGAAACCTTGAGTCTATTTCGTGATTGTTGAGCCTGTTTGGGAAGCCCGTGTTTGTTTCCCAGTTGGATGTTGTGGCCACGCAGTGCTGGACTGCGTGTGGCTTATTGGCTAGTGTGAACTCATGCTTAGCCTGTGTGTAACCTCTCTCCAGGTGAGGGAGGTGATTGTGGTTTGAAGAAGTAGGTTGTCAGGCCTGTGAGAAACTCTTTCCAGGTGAAAGAGTTTGTTGGGAAGTGTTTTCTTCCAGAGAGAGTGTCCAGCACCAGCTACCGGCTCTGAGACTTCTTGATCCGGCCTGTTGCCGAGACCCAGAAGGGGAGGTTAGCACCGATGGACTGTACGTGTGAAGGTGTATACTCCCAGGCGGAATAGGCATGTGGGGAATGAGGGTCTAGTAGTATTGGGCGTAAGATGGCATCTTTGGGAAAAATCCTTCCAGATATTTCTGTGATGTCTTCCCTATAATCTCAGCCTAGCCTAGGATTCCTTGCCTTGGGGTGGAGCTCGGTCCCAGCTCGGGGGTGACCCACTGTTGAGCTGATGAACAGTGTGGCCTAAGGCTGGGAGGTTCGTGGAAGGCCTGCACTCGGTTGGTGTTTTCTACAGCTATTAAAAGATAAGTATTTGAATTATGCGTATGTATCATGTTTCCGCTGTGTAAATGAATTATTGTTAAATGATATGGAATGTGTGATTATAGCAGTAACGAGATACGTTTATTCGGACAATTAAATGTGTCTAATTGTGCTTAAATGCATGTGGTTATATTGGCTTGTGTTTATTAATAAAAGAGTGTATAGAATATTACAAGAGCACGTTAAACCGCTTGGTTATTTAAAAGGGTACACTACAATAGACTAACATGAAAGGTTTAAATTGGGTAGCATACTAGACGGATGTCTGGTAAGCCCACAATGTTGAAAACAACATCGTGTGCCAACTTGTTTTATGAATCCCTATCATTCGTCAAAGCATGGTAATGAGGAGTTTCTTTATTGCTTCAACTTGGCCATTGGCCCGTGGGTAATAGGGTGTTGAGTTTTCATGGCGAAGACCCAACTTTTCAATGAGTTTGGACATCATAAAGTTTTTAAAGTTGCTACCGTGATCAGTAACAATAGCTTGGGGAACACCAAACCGAGCAATGATATGATTGAATATGAATAGTGTTGCAGTCTTTCCCATATTGTCGAATGTCAGCATCGCCTCGACCCATTTCGTAAAATAATCGATGGCTACAATAATGTATCCATGCCCCCCAACCGAGTGAGGGTGACATGTCATGAAATTGATACCCTATTTTTCAAAAGGTCCAATGGAGACTATGGGTTGTAGAGGAGCAAGGTGTGATCGTATTTTGTTGTTGTATGTTTGACAAGTGTGGCATTTTTGGACAGCGAGAATACAATCTTTGAATAAAGAGGGCCAAAAATATTCATCTCATAGGATCTTTTGGGCAGTATCATACCTAGACATGTGACCACCACATGCTTCATAATGGCAGTCATTCAATGCTTTCTTGGCTTCGTCAAAGGTGAGACATCGTCAAAATACAGAGTCAACCCCATGACAATAAAGAGTGTCACCGAAGATAATATATTGATGGGCTTGGTAACGTATTTGATGGTAGTCAGTGCGAGACAAATCGAGCCAGAAATTCTGAGTTTAGAGATATATAATGATATCCCCATACCAAAGGTCATCGAAATTGATCAGGAATAGGGATTCATTGGGTAATGAATCCTTGGCTACATTTTTCGTCTCAAAACAGGGAAAGTCACAAATCAATTCAGAAAACACCAAGGATTTTTTAGACTTGGCGCGTTCGAAGTATACGTCAAACTCCTAGAGTATTACGACCCATTTGGATTATTTTCCCCCTAGCAATTGGCATGTAAGAATGTGTTGCATAGGGTTGCAGTTGGAAATCATAGTGGTCTTGCATAAAAGGACATAGTGTTAGAAACGTTGGACAACTTGGATGGCTACCAAGGCCAATTTTTCAACATGTAAATACTTGGTTTCGATAGTTGTGAGACTCCGACTCAAATAATAGATTACATGTGCATTATGAGACTCATCCTCCTCGACCAAAACCATGGCAATGGTAGATTCCGAGGCTGTGAGATAAAGGAAATAATCGCGACTGTAATTGGGTGGGAAAAGTAGTGGGGTATGGGTTAAATTTAGTTTCAAATCTTCGAATTCTTTGTTGACAGTGGTGTCCCATACAAACTTAGAACCTTTCTTAAGTAGTTGAGTGAATCCAAGGCTTAACTCAACGTAGTTTGGGATGAAACGACGTAGAAAGTTTGCCTTCCCTTGCAAACTCTGTAACTGGCGGAGTGAGGAAGGAGGAGGGGGATTAAGAATCACCTCAACCTTCAAAGGATCTACTCTGATCCCATGATGTGAAACAATAAAACCTAGAAGTCGGTCGAATTCTACACAAAAAACAAATTTGTGTGGATTTAAGCGTATACAGTAAAACCGACATCGAAGGAAAATGGCTTGGAGGTGTGTTGGATGATCAACACGATGCATGGAATGAGTCGGTAAGTCATCAAGGTATGGTTGCATAATGTGCTTTATATCATGAAAGGCATAAGACATAGCACATTGAAAAGTTGCGCCGACATTCTTTAAACCAAAGGGTAGTTTTAGGTAGGCAAAAGTGCTCCAAGGACAAATAAAAGCGTTTGTGTGTTGGTCTGTGGGTATGATATTGATTTGATTATATCCAGAGAAACCATGCATCAGAGAGAATATTTCACTTCTAGCACAGTCGTCAACAATCTGGTCAACGAAGAGGGTAGGAAAGTTGTCTTTAGGATAAGCTTTATTAATGTTCCTATAATCAATGCACACGTGGATCGTACCTTGTTTCTTGTTAACCGGAACAATATTGGAAACCCAATCAGTTAGAGCCACAAGGTAAATAAATCCATCTTTAAGAAGTTTCTCAACTTCGAGCTTGATGGCGGCTGCTTTACGCAGGTGGACTGGATGAAATCGTTGCCAGACGGGTTTAGCACCTAAGTATGTCTTAATCTCGTGTACAACAATGTCGGGGTCAATACCTAGAATTTCTTCATAGCTCCATGCAAAGACATCACAAAATTCTTGGAAAAGAGACTTGTAGGTGACAACTTCATCATGGGAACATGAAGCTTTGATATGCACATTTTTGAAAACTCCAAGTTTAATGGATATGTCAAGGGGGGTCGTGGGTGAGATATTACTTAAGTTCCCTTCATAAAACATATCGTGTGTAGACTTAGGAATGGTAGAAATGACAACGGCGGTCGACGGAGTCGAGATCCATTGGTAACTCTCAACGGTGTGTTGTTCCAGGAAGAGAAGGGAACGATAATGTCCATCGTCCCAAGGGGTGTCTTCCATGGACATAACAGACATAGTCATCTCCTCTGTAGAAAAAATGATCTGGAATGGATCCAGATATGAATCACCAAGAGAGGGGGTAGAAGGGGTTGTCGATTGAATGGCTTGATAAGCTAATTTGACCAGACTCAAAGGCATTTGGTCGCCATAACAAAGATGATCACCAGGGTTGGGTACTATCCAAGGGTTGCAAGACGCAGGGGTTTCTCAAACATAGGTGGAAATCATATTGATCGAGTTGACTAACGGATGTGGAACATCGGGCGATGGGATGGGGAAAGTACCCATCAAAGAGGAATATTTAAGAAGACCGACACCGACATTCTCATATCCAAGGGGTGCTTTTGCAATGAAAGGTATGTTGTTGGTATGTGCATCAGAGTTAAAGAAGGCCAATTGGTCTACCGTAATTACTTTTCCTTGATGTGGGAAACATACAACATGGAAAAGAGTGGACACAATTGCATGCATGGAATCGATCCAACTACGACCAAGTAGAAGGTTATAATCGAGAGGAGCGTCAAAGACCTCCACTTCAACATTGACCATTTTTCCTTCTAACATAATAGGCAATGAAGGGAGGACACCGTAAGGATTAAAACCAGAGCCATTGAAAGCTTTGCGAGTTTTCTGAGATTCAGTTAAGGGAGAAGAGCCAATGGATTTCCAGTAGGTAATAGACATGACACACGTCGAGGCACCCTCATCAATGACTGTTCTACAAATGTTCTTGTCGGAGACAATAACATGTATTTGGAATGTGAGTTGAGGGGGTAACCTTGGAATGTGATCTTCCCAGTCAAAAATTATTAAATTTGTATCAGTAGGGTCGATTCCACCAATATCTTTCAACAGTGCCTTCTGTTGTGTAGGACAACTCTGAAGGACTTCGAGGGATAACATCACAGATGGTGCTTGGACCAGATCTTCGACAATATTGTAGTTCTGGGTAGCACGCACATGAGAATTGAAAACAAATTTTTGGACAACACCCTTTGGAGGAGGGCGAAGAATTGTATCTAGGCTTGGTTGTTCGAGATGAAGAGGACTGTTGGTAGGTGGGGTTGTGGGAGAGGGTTGGACCAATGAAGGAGGTATCTCATCAACCTTCTCTTTGGAGGAAGAATAATATTTGTCTCGAGTGGTAAGTGTGATGTCATTCTTCTTTGAATCACCTCTACACATTAATACATAGGATGTAGTGGAGGGGGAAGGTTGGTCATGAATGACCAATTGGGCCTGTTGTTGAGAAGGGAAGGGTTGTGACTACACGGCCGGAGTAGGCGATTTTGGGGTCCCTTGAAGGAACTTAGTAACCTCAGCTCGTCTTGGACAATCCTTACTGTAGTGATCATCACCATAGATAAGACAAGGGTATCAGAGTTTGTGCTTATCCTTATCGTCAATAGTTTGTGTTTTGGGCTTCTCATATTGTGGATTATTTTTATCCTCCTTGTTCTTACCCTTCCCTTTTTTGGATTTATTCTTTCCGGTGGGAGTAGATTGAAAAAATTTCACCTCAAAAGTCTTATCGGTGGGAGGGGTAGGAGACATAGCATTTTGAGCATTAGAAGCAACAGATTTTGGGTTGTTGCTAGAGGCTTGTGCAGAATGGGGTTGGGCATGGAAAGTGCCAATCACACCATCAGCTGCATGAGAAGTAGCAGGAGTAGTTGAAGTAGTAGTAGTAGAAGGGCAAGGTGTGTTAGGGAGTAAATCGTAAAGAGTACATGTTTGTGAGTAAACGAGGTCAAGGTATTGAGTACGACTAATCAGCTGTTCTTCTGTGACAACTCCACCCATGGCGATGTCACGAGCGATGCCATTCACGAATGATTTCATGAACCAATCTGCTAGTAACTGATTGGGAAGTTCGAGTTTAATGAGACATCATCTCTGTCACCACTCATGAATGTGATCAGAGATATGAGTGGCTTTGGTTTGTTTGAAAGAACTCAAAATTTCGGTTCCCATTTCGTAATGGATCAGTAACTGGTAGTGGGTGAGGAAAGCCATAGCAAGGGTGTTGAATTCTGTGAAGAAGCCTCATGGTAATTCTATATACCACTTCACAGCGGAACCTGTGAGAGTTCGCTGAAAAAGACGTAAACGAATAGAGTCATCCATGAAAGAGTTGGATGAACACCAAAGGTGAAAACTCATTACATGATTGTTCGGGTCCTCTCCTGGTTTACCATCGAATTTAGGGATTTCGAATGGTAGTTTGGCTGGTATCGCGGGCCATTGAGGATAGTGATGGATTAGATCATTTAAAATTCTCAATAG
Organism: Picea glauca; assembly: GCA_000966675.3. Taxonomy (NCBI): domain Eukaryota; kingdom Viridiplantae; phylum Streptophyta; class Pinopsida; order Pinales; family Pinaceae; genus Picea; species Picea glauca. Next base: position 77,177 of record JZKD02S0642775.1, read on the forward strand.
ATCAGGGAGGTCTAGGGTGGCTAAGAAGTTTAATTGTCTGTTCATGTGTGGGTACTGGTGACTTTGGGGAGGGAGCCCCATAGGTATACCAGTAGGACCATAAGCAGTTTGCATATAATGCGAAGATCCGAGCAGATTCAGTTGTTGGTGTGGAGGAAGGTAATTTATAGGGTTGTATTGGTTGGGGTTATTCCCTTAAACAGGGGCGTGGGTTTGATTGTTTGATCCCCAAATAGGATTGGGCGTACCTAGAAATGGGTGGCCTGTACTAGGGGGTATGAAGGAGCTAGCTTGAGGCTATTGCCCCCTAGTCGAGTGAGGATTGTTTTGGATAAGATAGTTCCAATACTGGGCCAAAGAAGGAGGTATGTTTTGTCCATAAGGTGGGGTAGGTGGGGGTTTCCATCCAATCAGGGGTTGTGTCCCAATTGGGATTTGTCCTACAAAAGCGGATTGGGTTTGGCCTCCTTCATGAAATTGTCCACCAACAGGAATCTGTTAATTAGGTGTGAAAGATGGGATGGTTCCACTAGGGTTGGTGCTTCTGATAGGGTATGGAAGAGGCCCTCTGGAAGGGGGTCGAGGAAGTGTCGGAATGAAACCAGGGATGAGATGGTGCCCAGAAGGAGTGGAAATGCTAGGAGTCTCGGATGGGATTTGTGTAGGACTGGGAATAGAAACATTCAACGCATGATATCTGGGGTGAAGTGTTGGGGTGAATCTAGGCGAAAGCGGTGTGCCAATGGGAGATTGCCTAGCCATCATAATCCTAGTGTGAGGATTTGTAGCATATGGAACCATTGTGTAGTGGACCATTTGTAGGGGAATAGTCAAGATGTGGTTAGCTGGCAGAGTGTCTGAACCAGGAAAATAATAGGTAGTATTAAAAGGTATTGCATATGGATCGGATGTTTCAGGATGCTCAGGTGTGATAGTGACATCAATGCCTACTCTTGAGCCAAAGATATCCCATCTAAAAATTCTAGTAGTCCATAAATGATCTTGACCCTCAAGTCTCGTGAAAGGTCTGGTTGGTAATCTGGAAGACTCAACAACTATTTCTCCGAAAGAGTTCACTCGAACAATACGTCTCACAAAGTCGGGAGGAAGTCAGAAGTCCTCTCGAGAATTGGTAATTTAGAACTGTTCTAAAGAGTTAGTTCTTTCCACTTTTGGAGTTGCAACATCTTAGACTTCACTCTGTTGAGGAGAGCCCTCCGGTGGTGTGGTAGGCAAGGGTTGAGAACCTTCCAGATCTTTTGGGGGTAGTCCTTGCATTCTAAGTGAATGGCATGGAGGTTCAACTGTGATTGAGTTAAAATATTATGAAATAAATTCTATGGCCAACTTAGGTAAACAAACAACACACGCTAGTAAAATCTAGGAATCAAATCCAAGCAAAGAGGACCTCCCAATTTCGAAGCCACTAGTTGGTGATGAAATCCAACGTTGCGACGTCGAGACAAGAAGGGTCTGGGTAGGGGTGGAAAAGTTACATTGACAACCTTCTTAATAGACTTACACCCTGTTGAAATATCCCACACATAATTGTGGGTATACCTTCCAAGGAGCCCGAGTGAGTCTGGCCAACGTCGATTCCAGGTACCATGGAGACTTTCCCCTCCACAGTCACCTTGTGTAAGACCCTAAGAAGATAGGCTACTAAGGTTACCACAAACAACAATGATGCCTGGGGAAACAGTGGACAGTCCAATCCACATGCAAGGGTAGGGTATCTAGCCCAAAATCAACTTGAGAGGCTTCCACTCAACATTGTGGGTATACCTTCAAGCGACCCTTGTAATACGTGCAATATCTACACCGAGATCAACAAAGTAGGGTGAGTAACTCTGTCAATCTCAATGTGAACTCAAGTTTTCCCCTTGTGTGAGAAGGGCTTCCCAGGACAAAATGTTGAAAATGAAATTTGACACTCCCTATCACAAGATGCTATTGTGTGTTTCGTGCTTTGGAGAGTGTGTCTCACTGCCTATTCCAAAGCTCTAGCCTAGCTAATGTTGGTGTAAAAGAGACCTAGAAAATGTTACTAGTTGTATTTTAAAATTGTGTAGTATTATTAAAGGTTGTTGTTACACAAGAGGGAGATGGAATGAAGCTGATGTTCTGTAAGACTTAGACCCAATCGTGCGTAAATAGAAATGAATGATACAAACTTTTGTTCGATGAATTCTATCTACATCAGGGAGAAAGGAGTTCTTCTAGAGTAATGCAAACTATGATGTACAATTCTCTTTGCAAATGTAGAACCAAACAATCATGGACAACATAAATTCACTATTCGTTCTCTTTCAATGTTTTAATGCCAATATTTTTTGAATGATTTCTTAAAAGAACGAAAAAAAAAAAAAAATTGGTTTTTTTTTTTTTTTTAAAAACCAATAATAGGGATGGAACTAAGAAAAGGTAAGAAACCAATGAAAATACAATACTCAATAAATTCCCAAATAAAATATTTCAATGGAGATAAAAATAAAAATCGACAAGAAAATGTTTCTTCAAACGTATATGGACAAATAACTTTTCCAAATAGTAATCAATCTAAAGATATAATAATCCCAACTTTTAATCTGATCAAATACTTTTGACCAAACAAGAAATCAGATCTCAGAATCCAAGATTATACCCTCGTTGGTAAAAGGCCAAGAAGTAAAAAGTGGGAAAAAATGATGAAGAAGAGTTTTCGATCTCCGAAATCTATTCAACCACAAGATTTGAAATCAAGAAACAGTCAAACAATGGCAAAATAAGTTCTTCCCAGGTGAACAAACCAATCTGGGCATCAAGAAGAAAAGAAGGCCTAATCCAATTTTTTTACAAATGGGTTCACAGACTAATAGTGGAGTATAGTGCGAGAATGAGGCATTCTCGCAGTCTAGACATTGGCAGGGTGTGAGAATGTCGCACTGGACTGAACAATGGGGTGAGAAAATGAAAAGTTCTCGCAAGATACAGAGAGGTACAATGCGAGAAGGTTTGTAAACTATGAAAATTTGGAAAAGGGACAAAATTTTTGAGTGAACTTCTAGGTCCAGAGAGTATATAAGGGTCTCTTATAGACTCAGAGATGGATTGGAAATGAAAAAAGTAGACCAAGAAAAAATGGCCAACAAAAAACCACAAAAATGAGTTGTATCCCCAGTGGATTCGCCAATTTTGTTATAGGATAAATCGTTATATGCAGACACTAACATATCTCCTTAGATCCACCTAGATCTAGAACAAAATAGGACATGACATGACTCTTTCTCTAAGTTGCAATCATCGAATCTACTATCAGGAAGGAATGAGTCACATACCTTTATACCACTTCATTAGGTCTCTGTTGTTCCTACTTTGCTCCAGTTCTCTTGTGAGATAAGGTCCAAGACAACACAATCCAATCAAAGTGAATATGGAAAAGTATATTCAATGTCAACCTATGCATATGATCAAGGAGTTATGCAATAAAATAAGAGTGATTTTATGGGAAAGGGACATGCCAGTGTATTATGTTAAATGAAAGTAGAAGATACAACAAGATCACCTTGATGTCACAAGATTCCTTTCAGTGGTCCTTAGTTCCAACACACACACTATCTCTACACTTGCATGAAGAAGGTCCAGTATGGCTTGATAGACAAATGGAGTCTTCAAGCTTCAATTCAAATAGGGTTCCTCACAAAATTCTTTCATCAATTCTCTATTCAACCTTTCTTAACCTATTCCTTGAGAAACCTTTCATTATATAGGAGAAGGAGAGTTGGTTAAAGGGATGAGGATGATCCCACTAAATCTAAGAAGTCAGTAGAATGCCAACCATGTGAATGCCAACTCATTTTCTAGAATATCCTCTTCTATAACCTTCATAACTTCCTCTTCCTTTTAATCTTTAAAAGAGGTTTGCACCCTACCTATAGAGTAGGTTGCGAACACCTCACAGGATAGGTATAGGGTTGCCTACAAGAATCAAGATTCTCGCACCCTACAACACAGTCATCCTGCGAACTCATCTTAAAAATATGTTTTATGGAAGAATACAACATTCACTTTTCTCATGTAAAAGGTCCTTATGAGAGCCTGGACACATAACTATAGAGACACCACCAGAGTGACCAAAATAATGTGTAACAACTATGTGGCGAGATGTCTAGAATGTTATCAAGTGAAGTATGAACATAGACATTCGAAAAGATTACTATAGCTACATGTAATTCCAGAATCAAAATGTGAGGTCATTTTGATGGACATTACTGTTGGATTTCCACTGACGACAAGGAGGCATGACTCAATCTTTGTGGTAGTTGACACTCTGATGAAGAGTGCACATTTTATTTCTATGTGTACGGAGTATCAGGTGCCAAACATAGCTAGAGTTTTTATCAGTGATATTGTGAGATTCCATGGAGTGTCAATAAAGATCATATCCAATCAAGGATGGGTGTTTATAGGACGATTTTTTACCAGTTTCAAAGAGGCTTTGGGAACGAAATGGAACTTTAGTACAGTGTATCACCGTGAGATAGACATGAAAACATAAAGAACGAACCAAATATTGGAAGATATCTTGCTGATGTATGTAACAGACCAACAAAAGTGTTGGGAAGTTTTCTTGCCACTAGTAGAGTTTGCATACAACAACAACTATCAAAGTACCATTAAGATGGAACTATTTGAGTTTCTTTACGTGAGACCATGTTATATGTCATTAACCTAGGATCAACTTGAGTATAGGATCATGGTAGGACCATAAGCAATCCAAGAAATGGAAGAACAATTGCAATCGATAATAAAAAGGATTAAATAAGTGTAAGTTAGACAAAAGAGTCACGCCGATGCGATTTGCATTGACTGCCATTATGAATTTGGCGACCGAGTTTTCTTGTGGGTGAAATTGCACAAGAGTTCGATCAAGTTTTGGAAGGGAGATAAACTCTCTCCTAGTCTTGTGGGACCTTTAAAGTTGTGGAAAGGAAAGGACATGTGGCCTATCGAATAGCCTTGCCTGATTCTTTGAGGTGTATGCACGATTCGTTTCATGTATCTTTTTTAAGACATTATGTTAGTGATCCTACACATGTAATTGACATGAGTTCTTTGCAGGTGTCAGATGAGGGTGCACTCACAGTGGATCCCATATACATTATGGACCATCACATTCAACAACTACGACGTCGAACAATTGATCATGTCAAGGTCCAATGGGATAATTATAGTCCACACTCGGCTACATGGGAGGATGCATATGATATGCATCAATAGTTTCTTTACTTATTTGAGAGATTAGACATATAGATCTTGTCAGATACTTTTATTACTGCATTTGTATACTGTACAACTTCAGGATGAATTTTAAAACAAGAGGGGGTGTATGTCACATCCCGATCTTGAGAGCACATGTTATTGACCTATTCTTTGAGAATACTTTCGTGCAAGTGGTCCAGTTATAGTACATGGTTATTTGTTTCGCTTATGGCCTCTTATTATGATGTTGATGGATTATGATTTTATGTTAATTGTTTTATGGATATTGACAAGTTTCCCTAAGTGTGCAGGACACTTAACAAATTGTGGATGTCGATGGAATCAATTTCCATCCTTAGATTCCATATTGAGCCATGGAGTGGACTGTATTGATTTGAGTATTTTATTTATTTATATGTGACATATGATTGATTATATTATGATGTTGTATATGGATCATTGACAATGTTTTGTTAATGAATGTTGGCTGAAAAATGCTTGCTAATATGATTCACATAAGGAGTAAAGGGGCCATGCACATAGACCAAATATTGAGGGAGAGGTGTGACAAAGTCCCCGTCACACCCTACTAGCACTCCCAACGTGGCTCGAATTGTAGGTTAATGATTACCTAGTTTGATAGGTCCACGATGTCGTGAGGGAAGATTGATATAGTCACTAAGGAATATTTCTAAGGGGTGTGCAATAAGGGAGAGTCTTTATTCCTTAGAATCGCTTAGTCTCTCAAAAGATCGCCCAAATGGAGTGTTGACTCTAGGGGTTGGACAACTACCAAAACCAGTTAAAAGGTGAGTGGCACCCTTGGATGCAAGGTAGTGCGTCTTGAAGGGAACGTCGCATGATTTAAAAAGAAACTTGAGTTAAAAAATCTATGTGGCCTAGAAAACAAGAAATTATTTTGACATTTCAGATTTAAAATAATTAATCAGTGAGTAAATTATTAATTATAAATCCCTATAATAGTCTAATCCTCTTCAAAGTAAAAAATAATTAAGCCGAAGTATAAGTTTGTAAAGAGGCTAAACTAAAATTAAAATGTAAATCAGAAGGGGAATGAGGTAAATAAATAAAAGAATTAACTAAAATGAAGTAATACTAATGATTTGATTTAAGGCACATATGTGTAAGAAAATATTAAAAGGTAGTTTTTAAAATAATAAAGAAATAAAGATGAAAGAATGTGTACAAATAGAAAGGAATCTAGAGTCTAGTTAACACTAGTCTAACTAAAGAAGAATTCTATTTTAACTCAACTCATATTTAGTAAGGCATCAGTCATTAATTGGGAATAAGGGGAATAAAGAGACAACTAGGAGTGATTTAAGGAGCACTTTTAGGAAATGTGAGGGAAATGTAATTTACTTAAAATAAATTGAGGAATTTACTTGTGCAACTTGGGGAAAGGGTGAAAAGTGTACGGGGGGGATAATTCTAAATTATTTAATTAAAAATTGAATTAATTGTTCAAGGGGAAGGTGTCATTAAGGAAACTCCTATAAAGAAAATGGAAAAAGATGGAAAATACATCACACTGGTTATGGGTAAATTTATGTTGCATAAATTTTGACTGGTTTTACTTGTGATAGTTGGGATACCCAGGTTGAGAGAGTGTGGCGGATCTACTTTGCGAGGCGTGCTCAGAGATAGAGTATGTTTTTGGTTTGTCTGTGGGTGGCCCCATTGCGGCTCTAGGGGATAAGGGGGAAGAAGAGTATCCCTAGCGTTGCTTGGGAGGTACCAATGAGGTCTCAATGATTAATAAGAGAGAGCAAGGAGGGAATGCTGGTTTCTAGGGAGAATCATAAATTCCACCTTTGTCGAATATGTACCTATTTTATAATTATGATATTGATACACCAGTTCCCATTTCACTCTTTTAATAGATAGTGGATTATTGAAAATGAATTTATTAATCTGGATGTAAATGAAATTTGTGGTTTAGTCAGTAGGTTTTGATTCAATTATTATTTTACTAGTTCTGAATGTGATGTTGAACATCTGCAATATATTCATACTTGATTTAGAAATATAGAGAATAATGTTCTTAGAGTGTACATAAATTGATAGAATTGCAATTAATTAAGCCATGATGCACCTAGATTCCACAATAATACAAGGTTCCATTTAAATTAATGCCACTAGAAATTTTATGCTTTCGCCACTTCTTAATTTCCTATGTTTTCAACCAAAAAGGATGGATATGGTCAAAACATCACAGTTCCTTGTTGTGCATTTGCCATAAGTGAAAATATCCACTCCCATCAACTCTGAATTCTACAATTTTTGTATTATTGAAGATCCAATATATGTCTCTTCAACTCCAACAATGCATGTGTCCTTCCCTTTGGCGAAATTCCTATAGATACTGCTCTGTCAGCAACACCCTATTATTTGATACGACTGGGACAAATGCAGGAGATTAGCTGGAGAAATACGTTGCCTTCTTATCTCCTTTACAACCACATGTTTTTAGTGGCCAATATACCCAACAACCTCTACACCTGAAGACCCTAGGATGAGGAAATGTATATTAACAACGTTTCCCTCCCACCATGCCTATTTATGTTGTGGGACCCTTAACCACTGTTTTGATACCATACTAGCAGGACCCTATGAACATCGCACTTACTGTTGCTTCCCACCATGCCGACTTTGTGGAGTAGCCAACATACCCCACAACTTACTTACTTTATACAGTTTTATGTCGGGATCACAACCTTGACACACATAGACAGACAGTCCCGAGGAAGGAAGGATTAATATTACCTTATTTACCCCTTTTACTTACATGATTTGACTTCGACGATACATCATGCATGCACAACCTTACGACAACAACTATATACTGTAAGGGGGCCCCTACCCCACAATTTTCTTTACCATGAGTGGATGGTGCAGAGGAAGGAGCTTACCTTAATCAATATTCCTAATGCCTAAGTGAGATTGAAATCTAGGTTGGCTTGACAAACAACTCACAATTCTATATGAAGCTTCCAGAGTGCTAGCATCCTCCCTTGACTTGTCAAAACTCCACCTTAACCCCCAATCATATGTGCGCAAAACCTTGTTACAACCTGATTGATTCTAATTTTTTCTTAAAGGACCGTATGTAAATTAGCATGTAGTTTCCTATTCTACTCATTATGATTGACTTATCTTATTTCCTTTTAATTCAAGTGTACCCTAACTTGGGTTCTTTTCATTGTAAACAGGATTGGGTTTTCCTTAAGTTCTTTTAGTGGAATATAACCCAACTTTAATGTCCTTAATAGAAGAATAGGATTAGATCCATAATTGTTGGATATAAATATCTCCTTTACATGGATCTAAAAGAACTTATGTTTTAATAAATATTAAATCCTTACCATTATGGAGAATACAATCCTCACTTCCTTCAAGGAACCTTTAGAATAGTTGGTTGTGAATAAGATTGGAGTTAGTGTTAAAAGTCAATAGGAATGTGATATTCCACTTAGATGGTAAGTTGAAATTGATTATGGAATTAATGAGGTTATCCATATAATTATTGTAATGCTCGTGTAGACAGTGACTAAAATAAATGCTAATTATATTCTTAAGAAAAGGAAATCATTGTTAGTTGGTAAGTATTTATTGTTACTTAAATTTTTCTTTAATGGAAGGGGACTTGTTAGATGGTGAGTACTAATTTATTGTGGCATTCTTAAGGAAGGGTAAATTTGTTAGGTGGTCTTATCATAGCTTAATTATTTGATTCCTTATTTATTTGGGCTGTGTTTCTAAATTTCCTTAATGGTTTCTCAAGCTAACTTGGGTGCTTCTTTTAAACTTTTAAAATGGATTTTTAGTTTAGACTTGAAGCTCTCATATATTATTTTAATTAAGATTGATCTTATTTTTAATTTAAGCTAGATTTTTAGGTCATCACTGAGTTAATATTGATTTATGATTAATTAAGTGATTAGATTACTCATGCGCATTGAAATAATGTTGATATATGATTAATTAAGTAATTAGATTACTTGTGTGCCCTGAAAAACATTGATGCATGAGTGATTGAGTAATTAGATGACTCACGTGTCTTGAAATCAGTGTGATGTATGATTGTTTTTGTGATTATATTACTGGCACACCTTGAAAATAATGTACATATATGATTTATTAAGTAATTAGATTACTCACACAACTTGAAAAAAAAGTTGATGCATGATTGATTGAGTAATTAGATGAATCGCACGCATTGATATCAATGTTATGTATGACTGGTTTTGTGATTAGATTACTTGCGCTATGAAGATAAAATTGATGATTATTTTTGCGCCATGAAAATAAAATTAATGATTACACTTGCACCATGAAATTAATGTGATGTATGATCAGTTATGTGATTAGATTACTTTTGCGCTATGAAAATAAAATTGATGATTACTCTTGCACCATGAAAATAGCATTGATGATTACTCTTGTGCCATGAAATTAATGTTGGCGTATGATTGATTATGTAATTAGTTTACTCTTGCACCACCAAGAGATGTATTTGTCATAGGAATTCATTGATCACCAACTCAATCAGTTCAATGCCTTACGACAAAGTGGTCATACAGTGCCAGGGTATGAGGACTAATTCATGGAGCTACTTAGGTATGCTCCACACCTAAACACAAAGAAAATAAAGTTCAACAAGATTGTATTCAACCTTAAATTCAACATCCGTGCAAAGGTGAGGATCCTAATGCCTCAGATGTTTCATGATGTAGTCTAGAAGGCCCTCATAGCTGAGGAAGCATTGACCAACGGAGGTCAGGGCAGGACTCCTACAAGACCAACTAGATAAACAACATTCGGTGTGCAGTAGCATCAAACACCATCCATACACACATCAGGGTATAGAGATACGTCGAGAGGATCCATGTTCACAACACCATGGTGCTTAGCTCCTCAACAAAGGAATTCCTACATAGGACCAACACATCAACAACTATGTCGCCTACATCAACAACAGTTCAGGATTGTTCAGTAGAACGTATTGGGATCTGAGGCTGGTAGGATAGTAGCTTCTACTTCATGGACCAGTAGTACTAAACCAAAGACTGGATGTTGGACCTATGGAGAGCTAAATTACCAGTGACACTATTTGGTTGAGAGGGCCATAACAACAGAGTCAACATGACACACTACAATTGGATATTTGGTCAAGGCCCACAAGATTCATGCAGCGGTGAATAACCGCCAGGTCGATTACCAACCCATTATGCTCGAGACATCAGGTACCATTGTCGACTAAACTTTTAGTGTTTTGATAGATCCTAGTTCTATGTAGAGATTTATTTATAATGCATCTGTAATGTCCCCAAGGCCGAGCCCTGTTGTAAATCATGTTTATAAATTATGAAATGAATTGTAATTATGTTTTATAGGTTGGTGAGACAAGTTAATATAAGTCGGTGGGCTTATGTGATTATTAGGCCAGAGAGCCTAAGTGTTTAAGGCCAAGAGCTTGATTTTGTACATGTATCTATGATGAACATTAATAAAATTATAAACACCTCTATGTGAAAACCGACCACGATGAATGAGCGATGCGGGACTAAGCTTCCATAGAGTGGGCAAAGGATTAGGGGCTAGAAGGTGGGAAGAGGGCCTAAGTGTTGAGCTTAGGGGCTTAAGTCCTTGGGAATAACATTTTAATATTATTCCATAAAGACCATGTGAAATATATGTTTTATCCTAAGTTCTTTTGGAATGACAAGTGACTTCCAAATGGGGAGGAGCGCATGTTGATGTAATGCATGCAGTTTCATGGGTGACAAGTGTCAACCCAAGTGCATGCAGTTAAAACTGCTGAATTGAGTCATGATGGGGGTTCCTCCTCCATTCCACTATCGACCATCTGAACATGAGTCTCGTATGACCTCTGCAAGATACCCATGTGCAATTCTAAAATCAGGGAAAAGGTTTGTGTTGATTCCTGGGAAAGTCAGTACACCCTCTGTTCTGAACCGTCGAGCCTGTGTTGACACTTGCGTGGATTGTTAGTCACGCGTACCTGATAAAACCATAACCGTGAGTCTATTATGTGATTGTTGAGCTGGTTGGGTTGAAGTATGTGACTGTCACCTGTTTGGAAAGCCCGTGACTATATACCCAGTTGACTGTCGTGGCCACGCAGTGCTGGACTAGGCGTGGATTGATGACCAATGTAAGTTTGTGCTGAGCCTATGTGTAACCTCTCTCCAAGTGAGGGAGGTGATTGTTATTGAAGAGGCAGGTTTTACTAATCCTGTGAGTAACTCTCTCCAGGTGAGATAGTCCATGGAGGAAGGAGAGAGCTCCTAGAAGGAACCCTGTAGCTGCCACAGAGCTCAGAGATTTTGGGTTCGACCTGTTGCTGAAGCCCAAGGCAAGGGAGGTAAGAAGCCTAAGGACTTTCTAGGTGACAGAGAAGGTGTATACTCTTGGGGTGGGACAATCATGTGGGGAAGGAGAGTCTGTGGGTAGTGGGCATAAGTGGTTCCTAGGAGAGAATCCTCCCTCTTTTATGTGTATTCTTCTAGAGAGAGTTTGTTGGGAAGTGGTTTTCTCCCAGAGAGTGTCCAACACTAGCTATGGAGCTTTGAGACTTCCTGATCAGTCCTGTTGCCAAGACCCAGAGAGGGAGGTGAAGCACTGATGGACTGTGCCTGTGAAGGTGTATACTCCTAGGTGGAGCAGCCATGTGGGGAATGAGAGTTCATGAGTAGTGGACGTAAGAAGGCATTATGGGAAGAATCCTTCCAGTTGTACTATCATGTTTTCCCTGTCACCTCAACCTAGCCTAGGATTCCATGCCTTGGGGTGGAGCTTAGTCCCAGCTCTGAGGTGACCCACTACTAAGCTTGATGAGAAGCATGGTCTAAGGCTGGGAGGTTCATGGAAGGCCTACACGTGGTTGATGGAATTACCACAGTTTCAAAGATAAATATCAACTTATGTTAAATGTTATGTTTTCCATGCATGTGATGCTTATATTTTATCATGTATTCTATTGTGCAGATGAATTATTGTTAATTCCAGGGAATATTTGTGTTAGCAGTAATTATTATGCTTACTTTGAGTCAAATGTGTTTCATTTGATTTAAATTCATGTTATCAATCAAGTATGAGAATGACGTTTTTTCGAACAGTAGCGTCTACCCAGCTAGTGGTTTGGATGATGGCCGAGGGAGTGTTATAGAATCATATCAGAGCCAAGGTTTCAACACTGAGCCTAGATGGGATGGATAAGTGGTCTTCAAACTAAAATTTTTGAGAAGGAATTCTGTCGAGAGAGCCAATTTCAAACCCCAGAATGTTCCTGAGTGTCAAGAAGTCACTTGACCATGTTACAAAGCTCAGAAGGTTTAGCGGTATTTTAGAACTGCAGCCAGTGTGGTATATGGCCATCAGGGGAGAGAGAGAGATCAACGCATAAAGTGTTGGAGCTGTAGGATCTATTCGGGAGGAAAGGAGAACCCTCATGACCATCAAATCTAGAGAACGTGTACGAGGATTAAAACCCTTTGAATTTGCACAGGAGTGTGGAAATTTTAGTATGCGAAATCCCGAAACAATCTAGACCGTAGATCATCGGAGAGGAACTTGATTGTTGGATCAGGTAGATTAATAGACTATAATTTCGTGAAGCGGTGGGCAAATTTGGGCAGCTAGAATCTACGCACCCAGATCTATGACCAGGGTTCCATTCTGGACCCCCTTTGTCATT
>JZKD02S0642775.1:90208-109071 GCA_000966675.3 Picea glauca
CATTTGCGCCATGTTTCTAAGAGAGGCCTAACCATTGGATTTCACTTGGAATGGACGTGGACACATGGCTGTGTACCACATGCCAGTGGGTTGAGAATAAAAGTGAGAGTGGTGGGACCTGACGACATCATCGAAGGTGACGTGGACCCTCCTGAGTGTGCCACTTTCCACAGTGGATGTGGGAGACAATTATGCTCTGTGGACCCAGAGGGTAAGGGAAATAGAATTTTGAATTTTGAGGGTTGGAGAGAGAAGAAAGAATGAGAGCTTCAAGGACCGAAACCTTAAAACCCAAAGTTTCAAAGTCCCAAAATCTTCAAATATGTAAGAAACACAATAGATTTTAACCATTGGATGTTGGGTAAACGTAGACCGTCGATCCACCCAATTTACGCGAATTCGGTAAATCAAAACTCCGGGAGATAACAGTGTGTTCCTTAAACTCTTCGAAGGCTGAAGATCCGAGTAGCATAAAGTATTATAGCACTTGGTCATGACCCTTGGTCATGTGGGAAGGGACTAAGAAAGAGGGATCTATCACCCAAAAATGCATAGTAGAGCAAAGCTCGAAAAATTCGTGAAATTGAAACATTTTCTTAAGTTGGATTGTTTATGAATGATGAAGGAATTATCAAGAAATGAAGGCCTGACAAATTCTAGTCATCTATGCATTTGTATTGCAGAAGGTTGATGAGTGCCATAACTGATTTGAATTACCACAAAGTGAAAAGAAATGGAAGAGACACATAATGCTTCTAGTTCAGAAAACGAAGCTCAAAAGAGATAGCGTAGAACTTTTGTATGTAGAGTGTGCATATCCAATGCAAGGAGTGCTTATAGAGGGAACTTGTTTTAAGTTCAAAATACTCCAGGATACAAGTGTAGAGGGTGCCAAGAGGGCACCAGAAAGTCTTTTGGAAAACACCATCGAAGCCTTTGAAATATTTGAAATCCTTCAAGTTAGGGAGGAAGTCAAGTCTAGAAGAATTGACGCCAAGATATTTGGAAAGAAGTCATTGAGAACCTGAATGGATGGTAGGAATCCTTGGAGGTAAGACTATGCAGAGGAAAGCACCAAGAAAATAGAATCACTAAGGGTTTTGTGGAAGCTCTGCTAGGAGGGCATTGAGAAAGTGCATGGAGTGCACAGAAGAACTCTATTCTGAGATCAAAGGAAGGAGAAGTGTTGAGAAGGAAGACAAAATTTCTGAGAATTTTGTGAGACTCTGCCAAGAGGGCATTGAGAAAATGCACAGGATGCATTGAGGAGAACTCTATTTTGAGTTTAGTGAGAAGATAGAGTCACTGAGGATTCTGGAGAACTTTGCTAGGAAGGGCATCGAGTTGGTGCAAGTGTGCACAGAAGGAACTCTTTCGAGTTCTGAGATAGGAGAAGTGTCATAGGAAAACACTCACAGGGTTACTGAACACCCTTTAGGCTCAGTAAAGCGTGCTTGAGAAAGAAGTTTCCAAATGGCACCAATCTCCATTTGAAGGAGAAGGCAAGGGTTGAATCCCTTAGAGGTTCAAGTTCTGAAGCTCAGGAAGGATAGTGTTGTTGTGCACAGAGTAACAACAAAGAGGAGTAAGAGGTTGAGAAACCCTTTGAGGTTTCACCGTCGACAAAGCTCAGGAGGGACAGTGTTCCTAGAACACAGGCAAGATTCAAAGGAATTGAGCTCGTAGGGGAAGAGAAGGTCGAGGCCTTTGAAACTTTGGAAAATATTCCAAGGGGAAGGAATAAGTTCTAAAGCTCAAGCGGGAGCATAGTTGTCATTAGATCAGCTGGAGAGGAAGAGATGTGGGTCATCAAATCTAGTGCAAATAACTGATAGTCATCATATCCGGAGGAAGGTGCATGGAGTTTAACCTCTGGGAGGTCGTAAAGGAGAGGATTTGTGTGGACAGTGGAGACACTTCATGGAGGAAGTGTCGAAGTTGTGAGAGTCGTTGGATCTTGCAGAGTAGCGAGGGGATTAAGGCCGAGTATCTTTCGTTACTCTGAAGCTCAGAAAGGATAGTGACCATCAGATCTAGGTCAACGACAGTCATTGATCTCATTCAAGAAATCATGAGTTCATGGTTCGTTAGTTCAGAGGGCAGACCAAATTCTTGGTTCCACGAAGTCTCGAGTCATGAGGCGCAGGGAAGGAGATCCAAACTGTTGGATCTAAGCCATGAGAGAACTATTGGATCAGAACCTCTGTGTGGTATCTTCTATTGGGGGTTCAATGGTTGAAAGAAATTCTTTTTGACTATGAGGTCACGAAGTGTTAAGCGCCGAGGGCTCATAGAACACGTGGCACATCCATTAGGTGGGGACTACATGGTTGAAAGGTGGCGTAACAATAAGCACCCAGAGAAAGGGGAAGCAAGTGACAGGTGTTGGACACACATCACCTAGAAAGGAGTCAACTCATCGTTGACTTTCGTGTCTTGAGGATTCACAAAGGAGGAGCACGAGGGATCAACACTCCAACTCATGAAGTCACAAGTTGTGAGTAGTGATAGCACTTAGCCCTAGCTGGTGTTTATGTGTGGAAGTCACTAACAAGGAGGAGCCATACCCATATCACATCTCAGGTATTGGCATCTAGAGAAAGAGGAGTCAAGGCTATTCAACTCACAAACTTGCTAGTTGCGAGAGGCACTTGCGCTAAGGTAAGAACGTGGTTGCATGGAAATTTGAGGCTCGCTCCTAGCATCAAGTTGCGTAGGGCAGGTTTTCATGAAGGACCTGTGGATCGGATTCATTGGAGGTTCCAACAGGGAATCAAAGGAGTCGCTTTGGCTCGAGGAGAATTTAGAATGATCCTGTGTGGATCTTGGCCCGAGGGTCGGAGGTCTGCGTCAGAGATGAAGTGTTGGTTATAAGTTTGATAAAAGAAGCATGAAAGCTTCTACTGCTATCAGATATTCAGGTAGTATAATTTTTAATGGAAACCATGCAAGTATGATTTTTTATCACTCTTTTTGCATAATTGTTAAAAGGAAATTTTTGTAAGAATTTCCTCAGCCAGAGATATGTTAAAAAAATCACATGATTATATGATTGAATGCATACCACTAGATGTGGTAAAGGATGTAGTCCTATATTAATTAAAATCTTTTTAGCTTCTGAGTGCACACATTGACATACTAGAATGTCATGTTAATTTGGTTATGGCGTAATAAACAAAGAATTAAAGATAAAAACTAGTTGTAGGAATAAATGCCAGTAAGCTAGTCATGTATGAAACCATGACCTGGTTAAATATGACAAGGTAGGGATAATGTGGCAACACATTGGCCATAATTCCAACTCATGGATGGTGAGATACATGACTAAGATAGAGAGCATTATGTAATTCAATGCAAGGTGCACTGAATAAGAATGCATTGAGAATTGCGCTCATGCATAATGAGTGATAGAATTGTATACTAAATGCAATGGTTGAATATGTTTTGTAAGTACATGCATATATATTATTGCCTAGAAATAATTATACTAATGGCTAAAATACTGCTAACCCATGAAGTTGAGAACATTTCAGGAACTGTTAAACATTGTAACAGGAAAGTTACAAGCTAGGTAGTCACAGGAATAGAGTCTACATAGAATTTTATGTTCAGAAAATTGAAATAATGAACTTACTGTTGTTAATTATGAACATGCATATGCATAGAATGACGAGTCATTCTATTTGGTCAAGTTGTTTGCTAATTGTGATTGAATTTCCAGGTGCAGGAAATTCTAAGATTATTGCATAAGATGTTGTACATGTTGAATTATGATGTACAGAAAATACTGACAATTTGTTGGCAATATGCAAGATGAAGTCTTGCGAGAAAATTGTATGCAGTTGGATGCCTATGGAAATTCACAAGGATGGTTTCATTCATAATGTGGAAATAGCCAAGATGAATTATGAAATAGAATGTCATGTTTTGGGAATAAAAGTTGAATTTCCTTTCAAACTAATTGGAATTCCTAATTGAATTCATTTATGTTCTCTCAGGATAACTGCATGTGGTTGATGGAGATGAGATGATGTTGATAAAAGTTAAATGTTGGCTACAAAGAGTATCTTGGGAAGATGTTGCTTGGAAACCTTAGAAGGAAATTGGAACTCCTGGAGCCATGGTGATCTAAGACTTCCGGTCTGGCTTGTTGTTGAAGCCCAAGGAAAGGGAGGTGTAGCACCGATGGAATGTGCTTGTGAATGTGTATACTCCTAGGTAGGACAGGAATGTGGGGAATGAGAGACCATTGGTTGGAGTACTGTCAAGGTTTGAATGGTTGGAGTGTTGCTGAGGTATGGTACCTTGGCCTAGACCATGTGGATAAGGATTTTGGACCATGGCTATCTTGGGAATCCATTGCCCCGATGGAGTCATATCCCTGCTCCGAGGTGGAAGGTCTTCTCACTCAAAAGATAAGTACAATTCTCTATTTATTGTATCTTGTGTAAGTTGTATACAATTTTAATGTTAATAAATTTGTTTGTATATACATATATATACATTGCATATATGATTACATTACCACATCCATGAATGTACCTAAGGTGTGTCATATTTCATTACTTAAGAAATATATATACCTAATGTTAATCATCTAATCGATTGGAATATGATTCAGGTGGAACCAGAAGGTGTCCTGCAAGTGCATCTTGTGCGCATATTGGACAAGAAAATAAAACAACACCGTAATCGAGCTATTGAGCTTGTAAAGGTCCAGTGGACCTGGTACGGTCCTGAGGACATGACATGGGAGCATGAGGACACTATACGGGCATAATACCTGCATATTGTTTAAGATTTTGGAAATCTTGTTGATGTTGTGTGAAAGTTGCACTGAGGACAGTGCAAAAATAAGGGAGGGGGATTGTAATGTCCCCAAGGCCGAGCCCTATTGTAAATCATGTTTATGAAATGAATTGTAATTATGTTTTATAGGCTGGTGAGCCAAGTTAATATAAGATGGTGGGCTTATGTGATTATTAGGCCAGAGAGCCTAAGTGTTGAAGGCCAAGAGCCTGATTTTGTACATGTATATATGCAGAACATTAATAAAATTATAAACACCGTTGCGTGTAGACCAACCATGATGAATGAGTGATGGGGGACTATGATTCCACAGAGTGGGCAAGGGATTAGGGGCTAGAAGGTGGGAAGAGGGGCTAAGTGTTGAACCTAGGGGCTTAAGTCCTTGGGAATAATATTTTAATATTATTCCAAAATGACCATGTGAAATATATGTTTTATCCTAAGTTCTTTTGGAATGGCAAGTGACTTCCAAATGGGGAGGAATGCATGTTGATGTAACGCATGCAGTTTCATGGGTGACAAGTGTCAACCCAAGTGCATGCAGTTAAAAGTGTTGAATTGAGCCGTGATGGGGGTTCCCCGTCCCTTCCACCATTGACTGTCTAAACATGAATCCTGTCTGACCTCTGTAAGATACCCTTGTGCAATTCTGAAACCAGGGAAAATCTCCGTGTTGATTCTTGGGAAATCTGATACACCCTCTGTTCTAAACCGTCGAGCCTGTGTCGACCCCTACGTGGTTTGTTGGTCACACGTCCCTGAGAAAACCATAATTACGAGTCTATTCTGTGATTGTTGAGTTGGTTGGGTTGAATTATGTGACTGTCACCTGTTTGGGAAGCCCGTGACTGTATACCAAGGTGACTGTTGTGGCCATGCAGTGCTAGACTGCGCGTGGCATGCTGACCAATGTAAGTTCATGCTGAGCCTATGTGTAACCTCTCTCCATGTGAGGGAGGTGATTGTTATTGAAGAGGCGGGTTTTACTAAGCCTGTGAGTGACTCTCTCCAGGTGAGAGAGTGCGCGGAGGAAGGAGAGATCTCCTGGAAGGAACCCTGTAGCTGCCATAGAGCTTGGAGATTTCCGTTCCGGCCTGTTGCTGAAGCCCAAGGCAAGGGAGGTTAGCAGCCGAAGAACTGTCTAGGTGATAGAGAAGGTGTATACTCCTAGGGTGGGATAGGCATGTGGGGAAGGAGAGTCTGTGGGCAGTGGTCATAAGTGGTTCCTAGGAGAGAATCCTCCCTCTTTTACGTGTATTCTTACAGAGAGAGTTGTTTGGGAAGTGGTTTTCTCCCAGAGAGAGTCCAACACCAGATATGGAGCTCTGAGACTTCCTGATTGGGCTTGTTACTGAGACCTGGAGAGGGAGGTGAAGCACCGATGGATTATTCTTGTGAAGGTGTATACTCCCGGGTGGAGTAGGCATGTGGGGAATGAGAGTCTGTGAGTAGTGGGCGTAAGAAGGCATCCTGGGAAGAATCCTTCCAGTTGTTCTGTGTTTTTTTCCCTGTAACCTCAGCCTAGCCTAGGATTCCTTGCCTTCAGGTGGATCTTAGTCCCATCTCGGGGGTGACCCACTGCTGAGCTTGATGAGTAGCATGGTCTAAGGCTGGGAAGTTCATGGAAGGCCTGCACATGCTTGCTGGAATTACCACAGTTTCAAAGATAAGTATCATCTTATGTTAAATGTTATGTTTTGCATGCCTGTGATGCTTATATTTTATCATGTATTATGTTGTGCAGATGAATTATTATTAATGCCAGGGAATATTTGTGTTAGTAGTAATTCTTATGCTTACTCTGAGTCAAATGTGTTTCATTTGATTTAAATTCATGTTATCAATCAAGTATGAGAATGATGTTGTTCTGCACAGTATCATCTGCCCGACCAGTGGGTTGGATGATGGCCAGGGGAGCATTACAGAATGGTATCAGAGCCAAGGTTTTAATGCTAAGCCTAGATGGGCCTGATAGGTGTCCTTCGAACCAAAATTTTTTAGAAGAAAATGTGTCGGGAGGGCCAATTTCAACCCCCAGAATGTTCCTGAGTGTCAAGGAGTCACTTGACTATGTTACAAAGCTCAGGAGGTTTAGCGGTATTTTAGAACCACAACCGGTGTGGTATATGGCCATCGGGAGAGAGGGAGAGCTAAACGCATGAAGTGTTGGAGCCATAGGATCTGTTCGGGAGGAAAGGAGAACCCTCACGACTGTGAGATCTGGAGAAAGTCCACAAGTTTTAAAACCCTTTGAAGTTGCACAGGAGTGTGGAAATCATGGTACGTGAAATCCCGAAATGATATACACTGTAGATCGTATGAGAGGAACTTGACAGTTGGATCAAGTAGATTAATAGACCATACTTTGGTTAAGCAGTGGGAAAATTTGGGTGGCCAGAATCTGTGTGCCCAGATCTACGACCAGGGTTCCATTCTGGACCCCCTTCGTCATTTTACCTTTAACAAGGGTGGGGGGGGAGTCTAGAATTGAGTGCCCAGGTTTCAACAACCTGTATTGGGGCACCTGGATCTATGGACAAGATTGGATTTTGGACCCCTTTGAAACCTTTCTACCTTTAATATGGGGGGGTCTGAAATGGGTGAATTTGTGTGGATGCATGAAATCCAATGCCTGAAATGCTGAAAGCATCTGCGTCATGGATTTGAGAGAGGTCTAACCGTTGGATTTCACTTGGAATGGACGTGGACACATGGGTGTGTACCATGTGCCAGTGGGTCGAGAAGAAAAGTGAGAGTGGTGGGACCCAATGATGTCACCGAAGGTGACATGGACCCTCCTGAGTGTGCCACTTGCCACGGTGGATGTGGGAGACAGTTGTGTTCTGTGGACCCGGAGGGTAAGGGAAATAGAATTTTCGATTTCGAGGGTTGGAGAGGGAAGCGAGTATGGGAGCTTCAAGTACCAAAACCCCAAAACCCGAAGTCCCGAAGTCCCAAAATATTCGAATATGGAAGAACCACAACAGATTTTAACCGTTGGATGTTGGGTAAACATAGACCATCGATCCACTCGATTTACGCGAATTTAGTAAATCAGAACTCCGAGAGATAGCTATGTGTACCTTAAACTCTTCAAAGGTCGAAGACCCGAGTAGCACCTAGTAGTCTAGCACTTGGTCATGACCCTTGGTCACGTGGGTAGGGATTAAGAAAGAGGGAGCTATCACCCAAAAGTATAGAGCCGAGTAGAGCTCCAAAAATTCATGAAATTGAAACATTTTATTAAATTGGATTGTTTATGAATGATGAAGGAATTGTCAAGAAATGAAGGCCTGACAGATTCTATTCATCTACACATTTGTATTGCAAAAGGTTGATGAGTGCCAGAACTGATTTGAATTGACACAAAGTGCAAAGAAATGGAAGAGACACATATAGCTTCCAGTTCAGAAAATGAAGCTCAGAAGAGTTACCGTAGAACTTTTGTATGTAGAGTGTGCATATCCAGTGCAAGGAGTGCTTACAGATGGAACTTGTTTTAAGTTCGAAAGGCTCTAGGAGACGAGCGTAGAGGGTGCTAGGAGGGCACCAAAAAGTATTTTGGAAAACACCATCGAAGCCTTTGAAATATTCAAAATCCTTCAAGTTAGGGAGGAAGTCAAATCCAGAAGAATTGATGCCAAGATATTTGGAAAGAAGTCATTGAGAACCTGAATGCATGGTAGGAATCCTTGGAGGTAAGACTGTGCAGAGGAAAGCACTGAGAAAACAGAATCACTGAGGGTTCTGTGGAATCTCTGCGAGGAGGGCATTGAAAAAGTGCATAGAGTGCACAGAAGAACTCTATTATGAGATCAGAGGAGGGAGAAGTGTTGATAAGGAAGACAAAATTTCTGAGAATTCTTGTGAGGCTCTGCCAAGAGGGCATTGAGAAAATGCATAGGATGCATTAAGGAGAACTCTATTTTGAGTTCGGTGAGAAAACAGAGACACTGAGGATTCTGGAGAACTTTTCTAGGAAGGGAATCAAGTTGGTGCAAGTGTGCACAGAAGGAAATCTTTCGAGTTCTGAGATAGGAGAAGTGTCATAGGAAGACACTCACAGGGTTACTAAACACCCTGTAGGCTCAACAAAGTGTGCTTGAGAAAGAAGTTGCCAGAGGGCACCAATCTCCATTTGAAGGAGAAGGCAAGGGTTGAATCCCTTAGAGGTTCAAGTTCTGAAGCTCAGGAAGGATAGTTTTGTTGTGCACAGAGTAAAAACAAAGAGGAGTAGGAGGTCAAGAAACCCATCGAGGTTTCACAATCGAAAAATATTAGGAGAGACAACGTTCCTAGAACACAGGTGAGATTCAAAGGAATTGAGCTCGCAGGGGAAGCGAAGGTCGAGGCCTTTGAAACTTCGAAAAATATTTCAAGGGGAAGGAATAAGTTCTAAAGCTTAGGAGGGAGCATAGCTGTCATTAGATTAGCTGGAGAGGAAGAGATCTGGGTCATCAGATCTAGTGCAAAGAACCGATAGTCATCGGATCTTGAGGAAGGTGCACAGAGTTTAACCTCTGGGAGGTCACAAAGGAGAAGAGTCATATGGACGGTGGAGAAACTTCATAGAGGAAGTGCCAAAGTTACGAGAGTCATTGGATGTTGCAAAGCAGCGAGGGGATTAAGGCCGAGTATCTTCCAATACTTTGAATCTCAGAAAGGATAGCGACCGTCATATCCGGGTCAACGACAGATGTTGATCTCATTCAAGAAATCGTGAATTTGAGGTTCATGAGTTTGGAGGGCAGACCAAATTATTCGTTCCGTGAAGTCCCAAGTCGCGAGGAGTAAAGAAGGAGATCCAAACCATTGGATCTAAGCCACGGCAGAACCATTGGATCAGAACCTCCACGTGGTATCACGTATCGGGGGTTCGGGGGTTGAAATAAATTCTTTTTGACTGCGAGGTTGCAAAGTGTTGAGCGTTGAGGGCTTGTAGAACATGTGGTACATCTATTAGGTGGGGACCATGTGGTTGATAGGTTGCGTAACAATAAGCACTTAGAGAAAGGGGAAGTGGGTGATAGGTGTTGGACACACGTCACCTGGAAAGGAGTCAACTCATCGTTGACTTTCATGTCTTGGGGATTCGCAAAGGAGGAGCACAAGGGCTCAACACTCCAACTTGCAAAGTCGCGAGTTACGAGTAGTGCTAGCACTTATCCCTAGCTTGTGGTTATGTGTGGAAGGCACTAACAAGGAGGATCCATACCCATATCACATCTCGGGTATCGACATCTGGAGAAAGAGGAGTCAAGGGTATTCAAATCACTAACTTGCGAGTTGCGAGAGGCACTTGTGCTAAGGTAAGGTTGTGGTCGCATGGAAATGTAGGCTCGCTCCTGGAATCAAGTTGTGCAGGGTGGGTTTTCATGAAGGACCTGTGGATCGGATTCATTGGAGGTTCCAAGAGGGAATCAAAGGAGTCGCTTCGACTTGAGGAGAATTTAGAACAATCTTGTGCAGACCTTGGCCCGAGGGTCGGAGGTCTATGTCAGAGATGAAGTGTTGGTTATAAGTTTGATAAAAGAAGCATGAAAGATTCTACTACTATCAGATATTCAGGTAGCATAATTTTTAATGGCATCCATGCAGGTATGAGTTTTTATCACTCTTTTTGCATAATTGTTGAAAGGAAATTTTGGTAAGAATTTCCTCAACCAGAGATATGTTAAAAAAATCACATGATTATATGATTGAATGCATTCCACTAAATTTGGTTAAGGTTGTAGGCCTGTATTAATTCAAATCTTTTTAGCTTCTGAATGCACACATTGACATAGTAGAATGTCATGTTAATTTGGTTATGGGGTAATAAACAAAGAATTAAAGATAAAAACTAGTTGTAGGAATAAATGCCAGTAATCTATTCATGTATGAGACCAGGACTTGGTTGAATATGACAAGGTATGGAGAATGTGGCAACACATTGGCCATAATTCCAACTCATGGATGGTGAGATACATGAATGATATAGAGAGCATTATGTAATTCAATGCAAGGTGCACTGAATAATAATGCATTGAGAATTGCACTCATGCATAATGAGTGATAGAATTGTATACTAAATGCAATGGTTGAATATGTTTTGTAAGTACATGCATATATATTATGCATGGAAATAATTATACTAATGGCTGAAATGTTGCTAATCCCTGAAGTTGAGAACATTTCAGGAACTGTTAAACATTGCAGCAGGAAAGTTACAAGCCAGGTAGGAATAGAGAATACATAGAATTTTATGTTCAGAAAATTGAAATAATGAACTTACTGTTGTTAATTATGAACATGCATATGTATAGAATGATGAGTCATTCTATTTGGTCAAGTTTTTTGGTAATTGTGATTGAATTTCCAGGTACAGGAAATTCTAAGAGTATTTCATAAGATGTTGTACATGTTGAATTATGATGTACGAAAAATACTGACAATTTGTTGGTAGTATGCAAGATGAAGTCTTGCAGGAAAATTGTATGCAGTTTGATGCCTATGAAAAATAGTAGGGATGGATGCATTCATAATGTGGCAACAACCAAGATGAATCATGAAATAAAATGTCATGTTTTGGGAATAAAATTTGAATTTCCTTTCAAACTAATTGGAATTCTTAAATGAATTCCTTTATGTTCTCTCAAGATAACTACATGTGGTTGATGCAGATGAGATGATGTTGATAAAAGTTAAATGTTGGCTACAAAGAGTATCTTGGGAAGATGCTGCTTGGAAACCTTAGAAGGCAGTTGGAACTCCTAGATCCATGGTGCTCTAAGACTTTCGGTCCGGCCTATTGCTAAATCCCAAGGAAAGGGAGGTGTAGCACCGATGGACTGTGCTTGTGAAGGTGTATACCCACGGGTGGGATAGGCATGTGGGGAATGAAAGACCATTGGTTAGAGTACTGTCGAGGTTTGAATGGTTAGAGTGCTACTGAGGTCTGGTACCTTGGCCTAGACCATGTGGATAAGGATTGTGGACCATGGATATCTTGGGAAGCCATTGCCCCAATGCAGTCATAGCCCTTCTCCGGGGTGGAAGGTCTTCTCACTCAAAAGATAAGTACAATTCTCTATTTATTGTATGTTGTGTATATTGTAGACAATTTTAATGTTATTAAATTTGTTTGTATATACATATATATACATTACATATATGCTTGCATTACCACATCCATGACTATACCTAAGGTGTCTCATATTTCATTACTTAAGAAATATATATACCTGATGCTAATCATGTAATCGATTGGAATATGATTCAGGTGGAACCAGAAGGTGTCCTACAAGTGCATCCTGTGCGCATATTGGATAGGAAAATAAAACATCTCCGGAATCGAGCTATTGAGCTTGTAAAGGTCCAATGGAACTGGTACTATCCTGAGGATGTGACATGGGAGCATGAGGACACTATATGGGCGTAATACCTGCATATTTTTGAAGATTTTGGAAATCTTGTTGATGTTGTGTGAAAGTTGCACTGAGGACAGTGCAAAAATAAGGGAGGGGGATTGTAATGTCCCCAAGGTCGAGCCCTGTTGTAAATCATGTTTATGAAATGAATTGTAATTATGTTTTATAGGCTAGTGAGCCAAGTTAATATAAGTTGGTGGGATTATTTGATTATTAGGCCAAAGAGCCTAAGTGTTGAAGGCCAAGAGCCTGATTTTGTACATGTATATATGCAGAACATTAATAAAATTATAAACACCGTTGCGTGAAGACCGACCATGATGAGTGAGTGATGGGGGACTAAGCTTCCATAGAGTGGGCAAGGGATTAGGGGCTAGAACGTGGGAAGAGGGGCTAAGTGTTGAGCCTAAGGGCTTAAGTCCTTGGGAATAATATTTTAATATTAATCCAAAATGACCATGTGAAATATATGTTTTATCCTAAGTTATTTTGGAATGACAAGTGACTTCCAAATGGGGAGGAACACATGCTGATGTAACGCATACAGTTTCATGGATGACAAGTATCAACCCAAGTGCATGCAGTTCAAATTGCTGAATTGAGCCGTGATGGGGGTTCCTCCTCCATTCCACCATCGATCGTCTGAACGTGAGTCCCATATGACCTCTACAAGATACCCTCGTGCAATTCTGAAACTAGGGAAAAGGTCTATGTTGATTCCTCAGAAAGCTGGTACACCCTCTATTCTGAACCGTCGAGCCTGTGTTGACCCCTGCGTGGATTGTTGGTAACATATCCTTGAGAAAACCATAACCATGAGTCTATTTTGTGATTGTTGAGTTGGTTGGGTTGAATTATGTGATAGTCACCTATTTTGGAAGCCCGTGACTATATTCCCAATTGATTTTTGTGGCCACGCAGTGCTAGACTATGCGTGGCTTGCTGACCAGTGTAAGTTCGTGTTGAGCCTGTGTGTAACCTCTCTCCAGGTGAGGGAGGTGATTTTTATTGAAGAGGCGGGTTTTACTAATCCTGTGAGCGACTCTCTCCAGGTGAGACAGTGTGTGGAGGAAGGAGAGAGCTCCTAGAAGGAACCCTGTAGTTGCCACAGAGCTCAGAGATTTCTGGTATGGCCTGTTGCTGAAGGCCAAGGCAAGGGAGGTTAGTAGCCGAAGGACTATCTATGTGACAGAGAAGGTGTACACTCCTGGGCTGGGATAGGCATGTGGGGAAGGAGAGTCTGTGAGCAGTGGGCATAAGTGGTTCCTGTGAGAGAATCCTCCCTCTTTTACATGTATTCTTCTAGAGAGAGTTTGTTGGGAAGTGGTTTTCTCCCAGAGAGAGTCCAACACCAGCTACAGAGCTCTGAGACTTCCTGATCTGGCCTATTGCCAAGACCCAGAGAGGGAGGTGAAGCACCGATGGACTATTCTTGTGAAGGTGTATACTCCCGGGCAGAGCAGGCATGTGGGGAATGAGAGTTCATGAGTAGTGGGTGTAAGAAGGCATCCTGGGAAGAATCCTTCCAGTTGTTCTATGTTGTTTTCTCTATAACCTCAGCCTAGCCTAGGATTCCCTGCCTTGGGGTGGAGCTTAGTCCCAGCTCAGGGGTGACCCACTACTCAACTTGATGAGCAGCGTGGTCTAAGGCTGGGAGGTTCATGGAAGGCCTGCATGTGGTTGGTGGTATTACCATAGTTTCAAGGATAAGTATCAGCTTATGTTAAATGTTATGTTTTTCATGCCTGTGATGCTTATATTTTATCATGTATTCTATTGTGTAGATGAATTATTGTTAATTCTAGGGAATATTTGTGTTAGCAGTAATTCTTATGCTTACTCTGAGTCAAATGTGTTTCATTTGATTTAAATTCATGTTATCAATAAAGTATGAGAATGATGTTGTTCCGCACAGTAGTGTATGCCTGGATAGTGGGTTGGATGACGATCGGGGGAGTGTTACAGCATCAGTGAAAAGAATTAATTTAAAGGAAGTCAAACATGATGTGTTTAGATACATAGAAATGTCTTCAGGTGCCAAACATAAGGTTGGAGGAAGAGTTACAGGTTGTCTCATTAAATTAGGATACTTTCTAACAAATTCTGAACTATATGTCACGATATTAGGATCATATGACATCATGATCGATATGTATTGGTTGGAATCGCATGATGCGATACTCGACTGTAAGAATAAACGACTGATTTTGAACGATGATGAGGGATAGAGAAGAGTGATTGTAGGAAGGAACCAGGGAGTGTCGTTGAGGTTCATTTCTTCCCTCCAACTACAAAAGAGCATGTCCAAAGGATGCAAGTTGTATGAAATCTTAGTACTAAACAAAAAGGGTGAGGTAGAAGGATTATAAAACCTTCCAGTAGTACGAGAGTTTGCAGAAAAATTTACAAAAGAGTTACCAGGTTTTTCTCTTGAAAGAGAGTTGGAATTTACCATCGAATTGAAACCTAGAACTAAAACAATAGTAAGAATGCCTTATCGGATGTTGACACCTGAGTTATAGGAGTTGAAAATAAAACTGAAGGAGTTGTTGGACCTAGGACTTATACGTCCAAGTGTGTCAACTTGGGGTGTGGCTGTTATTTTCATAAGAATGAAGGATGGGTCGTGGAGACTCTATATTGACTACTGTCAATTGAACAAGGAAAAGTTCAAGAACCAGTATCTGTTTCCAAGAATAGACAATTTGTTTGACCAAATGAATGGTGTGATGGTATTTTCGAAGAGCGAATTGAGATCATGATATCACTAATTACAGATTAAAGAGGAAGATATTCCTAAGACCGCATTCAAGACGAGGTTTAGACACTATGAGTTTACTTTTTTATTGTTTGGACTAGTAAATGCCCCGGGGGTATTCATGAGTTTTATAAATGGGATGCTCCACGAATACTTGGACAATTTTTTCAAGTATTCATTGATGACATATTGATATATTCTCAGATGATGGAAGAACATGACAAACATTTGCGCTTAGTACTATAGTGTTTATGGAAACACAAATTAAACATGAAACTGTCCAAATGCTCTTTTTACCAATCAATGATTCATTACATAGGGCATGTTATATATGGAGAAGGAATCACTGTGGATCTAGTGAAGGTAGAGGATATTATGGAATGTCCTGCATCAAATAGCGTACCAGAAGTACATAGTTTTATGGGTTTAGTAGGATATTACTGACAGTTCACTGAAGGTTTTTCAAAGATAGAAAATCCAATCATGAAATTGCAGAAGAAAAATAAATAAATTTGTTTGGACAGAGAAATACGTGGGAGCATTTCAAAGGCTCAAGGAGTTTTTGATGCCAACACTGATACATAAAGTCCCTGACATGGAAAAATATTTCTTGGTATGCAAAAATGCATCCAAGGTTTAGGCAGAGTATTGATGCAAGACGGTCGAGTGATCGCCTACATCTCAAGGAAATTAAGAAAACATGAGGATAATTATGCAACGCATGATTTGAAGTTATTGGCCATTGTGTATTCCTTGAGAGTTTGGAGAGACTGTTTGATTAGATGAAAATTCAAATTAAATACATATCATTGTGGATTGCAACACATATTTACGTAGAGTGACTTGAATGTGTGACAAAGGAGTTGGTAATAATTGCTTAGAAAATACGATATTGAGATTACTTACATAAAAGGAATGGTGAACAGAGTGGTAGATGTGTTGATTCAGAGACCACACATATTTTCGGTGATACCTCTTCAAACAAATATTCGAGAAAATATTCTAAATATATAGTTCGACAATGACTGGTATAAAGATGTTAAGGAAAATATTCGACAAGACACCATGATGGTACCAAGGTTTGAAGGTTATACATTGGACAACAATAGATTGATGAGGTATAATGACTAGATTTACATACCGCCTAATGACGAATTGGGAATTTTAATATTAAGTGAAGCTCATAGAGAAGTGTACATGGCTCATCCGGGAATCACGAAGATGAGGGAAAACCTAAAGTCTTTATTCTTCTGGAAAGGAATGAAGACATACATAGTTAACTACATGGCGAGATGTCTAAAATGTCAGCAAATGAAAGTTGGACATAGAAATTCGAAAGGATTACTACAACCAAATGTCATTCCAGAATCAAAATAGGAGGTCATTTCGATGGACTTTATTGTTGGATTTCCACTGGTAGCAAGGAGGCACAACTTGATTTTCATGGTAGTTGACACTCTAACAAAGAGTGCACATTTTATTCATGTGCATACGATGTATTAGGTGCCAAACATATCTAGAGTTTTTTTCAGTGAAATTGTGAGATTGTATGGTGTGCCAAGAGTTATCATATACAATTGAGGATTGATGTTTACAAGACAATTTTGGACCAGTTTCCAAGAGTCTTTGGGAATGAAAATGAACTTTAATACAATGTATCACCCTGAGACAAACGATAAAACAAAAAGAAAAAACCAAATATTGGAATATATTTTTCATATGTATGCAATGGACCAAGAAAATCATTAGTAAGAGTTCTTTCCACTAGTAGAGTTTGCATACAACAACAACTATCAAAGTACCATTAAGATGGAACTGTTTGATTTTCTTTACGAGAGACCCTGTCAGATGCCATTGAGCTGGGATAAACTTGAGGATAGGGTCCTGGTAGGACTAAAAGAGATCCAATAAATGGAAGAACAATTGCAATTGATAAGACAAAGGATTAAAGAAGCGTATAATCAGTAGAAGAGTCATGTCGATGCATATCACGTTGACTGCCATTATGAAGTTGGCGGCCGAGTTTTCCTATAGGTGAAACCACACAAGAGTTAGATCAAGTTTGGGAAGGAAGATAAACTCTCTCCTATATTTGTTGGACCTTTCAAGTTGTGGAAAGTAAAGGACGCGTGGCCTATCGACTAACCTTTCCTAATTCTTTGAGGTGTATGCACGATGTTTTTCATGTATCTATTTTGAGACATTATGTTAGTGATCCTACAAATGTGATTTACATGAGTTCTTTGTAGGTGTCAAACGAGGGTGCACTCATAGTGGATACCATATGCATTTTGGACCATTGCATTCAAAAACTACGACATTGAATAATCAATCCGATCAAGTTACAGTGGGATAATTATAGTCCACACTCGTCTACATGGCAGGACGCATATGATATGCATTAACAATTTCCTTACTTATTTGATATATTAGACATATAGATCTTGTCAAATACTTTTATTACTACATTTTATATACTGTGCAACTTCAGGATGAAGTTTAAAACAAGAGGGAGTTTATGTAACATCCCACTCTTGCGAGCACATGCTATTAACCTATTATTTGAGGACACTTGCATGAAAGTGATCCAATTATAGTACATGGTTATTTTTGTTCTCTTATAGACTCTTATGAGGATGTTGATGGATTATGGTTTTATGTTAATTGTTATATGAGTATTGAATGATGATATTGATGAGTTTCCATGAGTGTGCAGGACACTTGACAGATTTTGGATGCCGATGAAATCAATTGACCTCCTTGGACTCCAAACTGAGGCAGGGAGTGGACTGTATTGATTTGATTATTTCATTTATGCATATGTGACATATGATCAATTATATTATGATGTTGTATATGGATCATTGATAGTGTTTTGTTAATGAATGCAAGATGATGAATGCTTGCTAATATGACTCACATAAGGAGTAAAGGGGCCATGCACATAGACCAAATATTGAGGGAGAGGTGTGGTAGAGTCCATGTCATAGCCTACTAGAACTCCCGTCATGGATCAAATTGTAGGTTAAGAATTACCTAGTTCAATAGGTCCACGATGTCGTGAGGGCATACTGAGATAGTCACTCACGAATATTTCTAAGGGGCAGACAATAAGGCAGGGTACTTATTTCTTATAAGCCCTTATTCTCTCACAAGGTCGCCCGAATGGAGTGTTGACTTCAGGGGTTGAACAACCACCAAAAATAGTTAAAAGGAGATTAGCACCCTTGGATGCATGTGAGTGCATCTTGAAGGGAATGTCATGTGATTTAAAAAGAAACTTGAGTCAACAAATCTAGGTGGCCTAGAAAACAATAAATTAATTTGATATTGTCGGATTTAAAATAATTAATCAATGATTAAATAATTAATTATAAATCCCTATAAGAGTCAAGCCTTTTCAAATCAAATTTAATTAATCCCAAGTCCAAGTTTGTAAAGAGGATAAACTGAAATTAATAACTAAATTAGAAGGGGAATGAGGTAAATAAATACAAGAATGAAGTAAAATGAAGTAATCATAATGATTTGATTTAAGACACATATGTGTAATAAAATATTAAAAGGGATTTTTTAAAATACAAAAGAAACAAAAATGAGAGAATGTGTACGTATAAAAAGGAATCTAGAGTCTAGTTAACACTAGTCTAGCTAAAGAAGAATCCTATTTGAACTCAACTCAGATTTAGTAAGGAATCAATCATTAATTGGGAATAATGGGAAGAAAGAGACAACTATGAGTGATTTAAGGAGATCTTTTAGGAAAGGAGAGGGAAATTTATTTTAATTAAAATAAATTGAGGAATTTACTTGTGCAACTTGGGGAAAGGGTGACAAGTGTATGGGGGAATAATTATAAATCATGTAATTAAAAAGTGAATTAATTT
>JZKD02S0642775.1:150772-172500 GCA_000966675.3 Picea glauca
ATATATATATATATATATATATATATATATATATATATATATATATATATACAGTTTCAAGTTTTTATGATGCCGATGATTTGTACATGATGATGTCTGTGATGTGTTTTTAATTTACATGCAATGTACAGTTTTTGCTTTCCTTGAATCTTATCTATGGGAAAGATACCGATCCATGATATAATTAGCTAGTCAATCTAAAACACTATTAAGTTCTCTTGGAATGTGTCTATATTCAATGTAATCGAACATTCGTTCAAGACGGCGAACTTGCAAGTGTAGACGTAGTAGGATATGACTACAAATAGCGTAGATGCGGTTGAGTTGATAAACCACGAGTTGGGAATCTAAGTAAATAATGATATGAGAGATACCTAGGGAGGAGGCTTGGGTCAACAGTCCAATGACAACGTGGTATTCTACCATATTGTTGGTTGCTGGTCCTAAACAGATGCCTCCTGAACTCACCACCTCATCAAACAGATAAATAACCCATGCTGCTGAAGCAATGTTCCAGGTATGTCGGTTGGCGCCATCCATGAACCCAAAAAAGATAGGAAAGTAAGACGTCATCTGCGCATGAAAACACAGGCATAGTCATGAGTGGCAATGGTAAATACTCGAGCACACGAAAGAAAAAGAGACACACCAAACTAAAAATACAATAATGTACAATGTACAGATGCTAGGTGATCTAGGCATAGTACTTTTTAAGGTAAAGCCCATTTCAGGGCTCTCCCAGGGAAATTCCATCATGATCTACTAGTTCATAAGCACCTCTATGTAAAACACGCTTCACAATGTAAGGACCGTGCCACATAGGTTCTAACTTTCCTGTTCCCAATTTATTGTGTGCTTGGTCATAAACAAGGACTAAGTCTCCTTCTGCAAAGGCTCGAGGTTGGATGGATTTGTCATATTGACTCTTAATTCATTTCTGATGTGCCTCATTAATGAGGGTAGCATCACAACGTATTTCGTCCATCTTGGATAGATACAAAAATCGTTCTTCTTCCGCAGAAGTATGGGGCAGGAGTTCTACTTTCAATTTGAGTGATGGAATCTCACACTCGATTGGTAGGATGGCTTCAATGCCATAGACCAACTGGAAAGGAGTGAATCCAGTTGAGGTTTTCACAGAAGTGCGATAGGCCCAGAGAGTGGAAAACAGTTGTAAATGCCATGATGTCTTGTTTTCCCCTACCATGCATTGGATCATGGTTTTTAGGACTTTTTTGATAGCCTCAACTTGCCCGTTCACTTGAGGGTAGTAAGGGGATGAGTTTTCATGGAGAAAACCCAATTTGACATGTAACTCACTCATCATCTGGTTTTTGAAGTGTGCACCATGGTCGGTGACAATGGCATGTGGTATACCAAAACGAGTAATGATGTGGTTGAAGATGAATAAAGCTGAAGTACGACCATCATTCAGGAAGGTAGGCATAGCCTCATCCCATTTGGTGAAGTAGTCGACGACGACAATGATGTAACTGTGCCCCCCGACTGAGGTAGGCTTACACTGCATGAAATCGGTACCCCATTTGGAAAAGGGGCCGATGGCAATAATGGGGTGCAGCGCAGTAGGGTGGGTGCATGTCTTCTTGTTGAAGATTTGGTAGGGTGGGCATTTTTTGATGGCCTCGATACAATCTTTGAAAATCGAGGGCCAAAAGTAGTCGGCACGTAGGATTTTTTTGGATGTGGCCATCCCGGAAAGGTGACTGCCACAGGTGCCAAGGTGACAATCATTCAAAACGCGTTCAGCCTCTTCATGAGTCAGACATCGCTGAAGGATGGTGTCAATTCCATGGTGGTACAAAGTGTCACCGAGGATGAGATAACGACGAGAGTGGTGACAGATGCGTCGACGCTCTTCGCGAGAGATGTTGGGATGAAAACATTGAGTTTGAAGGTAGAGGAGAATGTCTCCATACCAAGGGTCAGAGGTGCTGATGAGGAAGAGAGATTCATTGGGGAGAGGATATCTAGGTTCAGTGTTTTCATCGGCACAAGGGAGAGCACAGATGAGCTCAGAAAACACCAGGGATTTTTTGGCTTTATCCTTCATAAAATCGAGATCGAATTCTTGAAGAATAATGATCCATTTCGAATATTTTCCCCCAAGTACTGGACGCGTCAAGACGTGGTACATGGGGTTGGAGTCTGTGATTACCGTGGTGGTGCATAATAAGATGTAGTGGCGGAATCTTTGGACAGCAATGATGGCTGCCATAGCCAGTTTCTCAACATGAGAATATCTGAGTTCGGGTTCAGATAAACTCTTGCTCAGATAATAAATCACGTGTTCTTCACCGTTAGAGTCCTCTTGAACTAACACCATCGCAATGGTATAAGTAGAAGCGGCCAAGTAAAGGATATAATCCTTTGTATATTCGGGAGGGTGTAACAAAGGAGCGTAGGTCAAAGTGTGCTTGAGAGCGTCAAATGACCGTTGGGCAGTGTCATCCCAAATGAAAGGGACATTCTTTTGCAATAGCCACATAAATCCTTTAGTGATCTTGGCATAGTTGCAGATGAAATGACGAAGAAAGTTTGCTTTCCCTTGCAAACTTTGGAGTTGGTTTAAGTTGGTAGGTGGGGGTAAGGCTAGAATGGCCTTGATCTTTAGGGGATCCACCCTGATCCCGTTTTTGGAGACGATGAAACCGAGGAGTCGGCCGGATTCGATAGAGAAAATGCATTTATGTGGGTTAAGATGAATACGATAGAAGCAACATCGAAGAAAAATTCCCCGCAAGTGATCGATGTGATTAGGTCGGTTGGATGAATGGGTGGGTAAATCATCGAGGTAAGGTTCCACGATATGCTTGATGTCGTGGAAAGCATACGACATGGCTCGCTGGAAAGTAGCACCCGCATTTTTAAGGCCAAACGGTAGCTTTCAATAGGTGAAAGTTCCCCAAGGGCAGATGAAGGCTATCTTATGTTGATCAGCAGATAAGATTTCAATCTAGTTATATCCAGAAAATCCATCCATGAAAGAGAAGATTACGCTTCCTGCGCAATTATCGATGATTTGATCGATGAAAGGCGTAGGGTAGTTGTCCTTGGGACAAGATTTGTTGAGATCTTGATAATATATGTAAACACGGATGGTCCCTTGTTTCTTGGAAACCAGAACGAGGTTGGAGACCCATTTTGTCAAAGGGACAGGATAGATGAAGCCAGATTTTAGAAGTTTTCAACTTCTGCCTTTATAGCTGCAATTTTCTTGGGGTGAACTGGGTGGAGTTTCTGTTGAACCGGTTTTGCGTCAGGGTAAGTTTTGATTTCGTGTACGACGATTTAAGGGTTAATCCCTGGCATTTCCTCGTATCTCCATGTGAAGACATCGCGGAATTCTTTGAACAAAGAGGTGTAAGAAACCACTTTGTCGGGCGTGGAATTAGCACCAAGGTTAATTTTTTCTGTGACACATTGTTTGACCGAAATGTCGATTGTGATTGTAGTAGAGATGTTACCCATGTTCCCCTCAGAGAAAGTATCTTGTGTGAGGAAAGGGGATTGTGGAGCATCGATAACATCGGGGGGGAGGATAGATCATATGTCTTGAACTTTTTCGAAAGGCGGAAGAAAAGAGGATCGATGGTGGTTATCATCCCAGGGCAATTCGTCAATGCTGAGCATTTCCATAATAGATTCGTCCAAAGGAAAAATGTGGGAAATGTAATCAATGAAAGATGATAGGGAATCCAACCATGAGGGCACCGAGTAAGCATCGAGTGCCAATGAATGTGAATTGTTGGGAGAGGGAGAGGTAGATTGGATAGCTATGTATGCGGCCTTGGTTCAGCTGAGTGGCATGGTGTCACTGAGCACATCGAATTCCAAAGGACTAGGTACAATCCAAGGATCAGATGATTCCAAGGATTGATAAGGCATAGTCGAGATCATATTGACGACAACAATGTGGTGTGCAATAGGTGGAAGTGGTGTAGGGAAAGTACCCATAAGGATAGAATCTTTCAATAAGCCAACACCAACGCTTTCATACGTAACTGGGTGGTCTTCAAAAAAAGGAATGTTGTTGGTGGTAGGGATGCGAGTGTCAGGTGTACAGAAGCCAAGTTGATCGACGGTGACAATTTTGCCTTGATGGGGGAATTGTACACATCGAAACACCGACGAGGCGACGATAGTCATAGCGTAGAACCAACTTCTTCTGAGTAATAGGTTGTAATCAAGGGGAGCATCGACCACCTCGACATCAACGGTAACAGTTTTACCGCCCAATTGAACGGCTAGGGATTGCAGTAATCCGTGAGGATGGAAACCTCATCCATCAAAAGCGCGTAACATCATAGGGGATTTGTTAAGGGCAGGTGATTTCAAACCTTTCCAACAGGCTAGAGACATGGCACAGGTGGAGGCCCCCTCATCCAGGATAGTTCGGTGGACTTGTTGATTGTGAACAACAACATCGATTTGGAAAGCTAGCTGGTGGGAGAGTCGTGGTTGATGATCATCCAGATTAAATGTGATGTAGTTTGATGACTCGGGATCAAAAGTGCCAATAGCAGCTAAGAGCGTCCTATGTTGGTTAGGACAGTGTTGTAGAACTTCCAACGTAGACATGGCACATGGGGCTTGGGCCAAATCTTCTACAATATTGTAATTTTGGGTAGCCCGTGAATTAGGATTGAAAGTGGATTTTCGGATGGTGCTCTTAGGAGGGCGTAAGATAGAGTCAAAAGAAGGTTTCTCAATATGAAGTGGCCCGAATGGAGGGCTAACAGATGGAGGATTAACAGAGGATGGTAAAGGATCTGGAGAAGAACCGTTAGCAGTCTTCGGTTTATTAGGTTTAACTGGCGTGTCGTATGTCGGAGAACGAGTGGTTAGATTAACCCCATTAAACTTGTAAATGTGGGTGCTTGTCGAGGCCTCATCATGGGATTGGTTGGAACTGCCCCCCGGCGTGGGGGTTTGTGAAACCAAAGATTGTTGTTGCGGAAAAGGCTGAGTAAGCACGACGGGTTGCGAATTTCCCTTGAAAAGTTTGGCCACTTCATCGTGGTGTGGGCAATCTCAAGTGTAGTGATCATCACCACAAATGAGACACGGGAATTTCGGTTTTCGCTGTGGTTGTTTTCCAGCAGCAAGAGTTTGCGATTGGGTTTTGGGTTGTTCTTTGTTATTGTTCTTCTTTGTTTTGTTTCTCGCTTTCTTCTTGCCCCCAAGTTGTTGTGAAGGGGTTGATTGGACCACATTCACATCAGAGACCTAAGTTTGAGGGGGGGTAGAAGAGGGTGCATTCGAACTGGGAGCAGCCGTCGAAGCGGGCCGCTGAGTCGTTCCAGTGGACTGGGTGGTAGATTGGGTTTTGATGGAGCCAATAACTCCATCCACATGCAAAGCAATCAATGGTTTGGATGGATTGTTAGTGGCATGGGTGGCATTCAGTATCAACTCATACAGAGTACCGGATTGTGAATAGACTAAGTCTAAGTATTGATCTCGGGTGATGGATTCTTCCTTGGTGACTACACCACCCATGGAAACATCACGAGAAATCTAGCATAATAGTAATTTCGTGAACCATTCTGCTAATAATTGGTCGGGGATGACCGCTTTGATTAGCCTTCGTCGTCGTCTCCATTCATGGATATGATCGGAGATATGTATGGACGTTGTCTGATGAAGAGAGGTTAATAGTTCAGTACCCGTCTCATATCGAATGGGTAGTTGGAAATGTGTGAGGAAGGACATGGCAAGGGAGTTGAAATCGTGAAAAGATGCGCTTGGTAATTCAATATACCATTTTGCTACGGAACCCGTGAGAATTCATTGTAAAAGACGCAAATGAATCAAATCGTCCATGAGGGAGTTGGATGAACAACACAAATGGAAGGTCATTACGTGGTTGTTCAGGTCTTCTCCGGACTTTCCGTCAAATTTTGGGATATCAGAAGGGAGTTTAGCTGGAATAGTTGGCCAAACTGGAGAATGATAAATAGGATCATTCATTGACCGAGACAAGTCTGGAAGGTCCAGGGTGGCTAGAAAAGGTAGTTGTTGGTTAACCTGTGGGTAATGTTGGTGTGGCAGAGGGACACCAGTGGGGCCCAATACTGGGTTATGTGGATAATTATAACTAGTGGGCCCTCTCATATGAGGTTGGTTTTGACCAAGGTACATAGGATTTGAAATGTTTTGAGAAGTGTTTATGAGCGGAGGATAACCGGATGGGTTTTGTGGATTATAGGGTGGGTTTGGCATTTTTCCATAAGGGGGTTGTTGCGGAGTCTGAACAATTTGTCCCGTGGAGGCATGCAGATTTCCTTGAAAAGGGACGCTCCATGGATTGGGTGCAGTGGACACATTTTGTCCTTTTGGTTGATGGTGGACTCCGACTTGAGGTTGCCCCCCAGCATGAGGGTTCCCCCCAAATGGAATTTTTCCTCCGGTGGGAGGATTCCCCCCAGCTTGAGGGTGCCCCCCGAATGGAATTTGTCCTCCGGTGGGAGGATGCCCCCTAGCATTAGGGTTCCCTCCGAATGTAATTTGTCCTCTGGAGGGAGGATGCCCCCCTAGTTTGAGGTAGAGTTCCTGGGATCTGAAATCTAGATGCCAATGACTAACCAGTGTTTTCGATCAGGTTAGGACCACCAAGGCTAGTCCCTCCGGGTTTTTGGATAGGTATGGAACTTCTCAACACAATTTGAGTAGTGGTTTGGGTAGTGGTGGTAGCGGACGCATTCAGTGCCCTAAATCCAAAAGGGAGTGTAGGTCTTGGTGTTACAGGTGTGTCAATCGGGGCTTGATTAATTACCGCATTACCAGCAGGGATATTTGGGATGTGTGGGGCCATTGTCAAATGGGTCATCTGGAGGGGAATAGTAGACCTTCGGCCAACAAACGGTATGTTCGGACCAATGGTTGGTGTGGATATAAAAGTGGTAGTACCGGTGAAGTGATTTGGGGGTACCGTATAGGAAAAAGATGCATCGATACCTTCTCCTATTCCATAAAGATATCGCACCAAGCGTGGTGGACTCTGAATGACATCTGCAGTCCAAAAAGGGTCACTGGTTAAAGGGTTTTGAGAAGACCCAGCCGGAATGTCAGAAGGATTGATGACAACAAATTCTCCAGCGGAATTCAGGTGTAGGATCTATCGTTCATACCCCTCCGGAATGCGATAAGCTTCCAGAGATTCTGAGACAATTCGAAAATTCTCCAAAGGGATGGGAACTTCTTCCTGGGAAGTTGTAGTGTTTTGAACCTCGCTCTGTTGAGGAGATTCCTCCATAGAATGAGGGGGTAAAGGGGTGTTTCCTTCCATATTTTCTGGAGGAAGTCCCTGTAGCCTCCATGAGCGTCGTGGAGGGTCAATGTTGGAAAAAAGAGTCAACGGAAGAAATCTATGGCCAACTAGTGAAAAGAAACAACACACGCTAAAAAGATCTAAGAATCACAACCAAGCAAACATGACCTTCTTTTGATGACTGTACTAGTTGGTGATGAAATCCAACATCACGTGATCAAGTCTAGAAGGGGCGGGGGTAGGGTGGAACAGTTACAATGGAGACCTGCTTAACAGACTTACACCTTGGTGCAAGCTTCCACACAGTAATTATGGATTTACCCTCCAAGGAGCCTGAGTGAGTTTGACCAATGTCTGATCCAGGTACAGTGAGACTTCCTGTCACCGTTACCTTTTATAAGACCCTAAATATTATGGCTATTAAGGTTACCAATTCGCAGTCAGCCCCTGGGCGGGAACAGTCGACAGTCCGATCGAAATGTACAGGCAGGGTATCAAGCCTGAAATCAACTAGAAGGCTTCCAAGAAGTAATTGTGGATTTACCTCAAAGTGACCCCCATAATACGATATAACCACCACAATGAGTTAAACCACGGAGGGTTAGTCCCCGTAGCTCACCTGAATGCGACCTCGTGCATAACCCCTGTGTGAGAGGGGGATCCCAGGCAGACTTATACGATGATTGGATTTGACTCTCCCTAACTTAGGATGCTACTGTTCATTTTGGAAACTTTGGAGAGTTATGCTCATAGCCTAATCCAAAGTACTAAGCCTAGTCTACTGTGGGTGGAGGATCCTAGAAAAGAAAAAGTTCTAGATAATTTTTAATTAGCGTTGATTTTTATGGTTGTTCTTTATGCAAAAGGGGTGTATGGAAGTGAAACAAATGGAATTATGACTCAGACCCAAAGAATGCATCGAATATGATAAGCAGTCATTTCCTTTCGATGAATGTCTATCTAAGGGAGAGAGAGAGAGTTCTTTTCACTTAACAGGCATGAATACAGAGTGTCCTCAAACAATTATTTTTCTCAATCAAATCTTGATGTAATGCAGAAACTTTTAAATGCCTTCTAATATGCACAATAAATCATGGAGATTCTTATTCATTGTTCTTATATGATTTAAAGATCAATTCAACACAATGCTCGTCTTGCTAATTGTCTTTGTACGAATGAAAATCAAACTAGCACAAGCTAAAGTCATACAAGCAATGCACCCTTTCGTTGCAATCAAAATGAAAAGCGAAAGAAAAGAAACAATCAAAGAGAAAACAAAATCCACACCCAAATAGTAAAAGTTGAAGAACAATGACCTTGACTGAAATTGAGATAAAGAGGTCTGTAGGCCTTTGATGACCATCACCAAGGTTTTTACTCAGCTAAATAGAGAGAAAGACAATGCATGAGTCTTGGACTCTAATCAATGACAAAAATCAATAACAGTAGTGAAGAAGGCTACAAAATCCAACCATGAAGGTGTTTGTTCTTCCAGAAGATAGATGTCAAGGCTGAAAGGGAAGAAACACTGACTCACAAGGTTACTCAGCGGAAGAGACACAAAGGCAAAATCCAAAAAAAATGCAATTCTGGAAGATTTTTTAGCCAAAGAGGGCTGGCACTCTATTTCCAAGGGAAAGGAGCATTATAGTGCTCTGTTCAAAGATATTAGGAGCAATGGCGCTCTGTTAACACTAGGACAGGGGCACCAGGGTCTGAAACTCCAAAAATTGTCAAAAAAATTAAAAAATTGCAATCCAATTCTGACAATTATGCTAAGTGTGATGGGGTAGGGAGTCAATTAGCTCATGAAACCAATCAAAAGAGGACTGAACCAGGTCTGAAACAATCAAGGGATAGAACTAGGTCAATGAGGAGAAATCGAAACAAGAATTTTCGATTGAGGCTATCTCCCCAGTGGAGTCGCCAGTTTCTGTTGTAGGAAAATCTCCCTGCGGACAGGTAGATCGCCTCTAAGAGATTGACCTTAACCCTAGATAGAAAAATTCTTAATGTGGACACTGATTTCCTTTCAAATCTATCTAAACTAATACATGAGAAGGAAGGATAACAAAAGTACCTCTTTATCAACATTTGTCCCTGCACACTCCGAGTTGCACTTCAATCCTTTGCTCCTCGCTGAGTTCTGCAGACAAACAAGATAGGACTACTTCCTACTCTATTGATATTAGCTTCAAAATAGATTTATCAATTAATTATAAGTTCATGTAACATCAGACACAAACTAGAAAGAAACAAGCCAAGCGTGTCATATTAATGAGAATAATGACAGCAGTACTTACAATTGTAGATGCGAATGCGACAGCTTCATCAAGTCCCCTTCGTCTAACCCTTACTTGAAAGATCCACAACCTGGCTAACAACAACTTCACTGATCACTTCTCCTTTGGCTGACTGTGTGTTTCCTATGAGATCATAGGTTTCATGCTAGCAATTCTTCCCCCCTTCCCACCATCATCAAGCTTTCTTATATATATTGAGAGGAGCTTAACCTCTTGAGTTATCTTTAGAACAAGTTAGGAACCTCCTCCTTAGATTAGGGATCTCCTGATGAAACCAGGAATTCGAGTACAACTGCCTCCTAATCTTGAAAGATCCTCTCCTAATTCTCCTTAACGGGCCAGCAACTGACCCAGATTAGGGAGTGCTCCTTCAAAAGGGGCATCAGAGTGCTAGAACGCTCCCTGAGAAGCTTAAGGGGAGAACCAACACTTCAGAAGTGAGTAGTGCTCCTTTAGAGGGGTGAGGAAGTGTTATAATGCTCCCTGAGGCCTTATAGGGGAGCGCCAGTGCTCCTAAGGCTGTTTTAGAGGAGCGTTCACTCTCAAAACTCTTGATTGAAAGCTCTTCTCAGGTGTTAAGAGTTACTTGACTCCAGTGAACCAGTTCTTCTTCTTCAAATCAAGTGCATAAGATGTTTTAAGTGTCTCCTTAGTGTCATCATTATGGAAATATGCTTAAACAACATTTGCGACATTTGTCACCAACTTGTGATACTTGCGAAAGTTGTAAGGAAGTTGCGACACTTACGACAATTGAGAGGAATATGCGACACTTATCCAGTTGAGTAATTTTGAAGTGTAACAATGGTCCAAACCATCCTTCTAGAATTATATGAATAAGGATCCCGTTAGCTCCAACTAGACACATCTCTCAATCACTGTGAACATCAACTTCATTGAAGAACTATCAAGGAATTTTTTATCCAGTGGAAGGACACATCACGAGAGGATGCGACCTGGAAACCAACAACCATGCTCCAATAGTTTTCACACTTGCATCCTTGATTATAAGGCTTCTTTTGAAGGGGGAGGGCATGTTATGATCTAGTTCTAACCCCTCTCCATGGGTCATTAGTTAGTAGGATATGTTTTACATGTAATATAGGATAACATTAGTTAATAAGGCCTAATAAATAAAGGAGAATAAGTCAATGTAATAAGACCTAATAAAATCTTTCACTTCTAGAAAGATATTCCTCTAGAATTTTCCTTAAATTAGTATAAATAAGACTAGGAGGCATTGGATATTTTTTCTTGGATATTATTGTAATATATATTTTCTCTGCTGGAGGTTTCCCCCTCGAAGAGGCAAGTGAACATTTCTATCATTAATAAAGGTTCTCTTTTTGGTGTTATTTTGGTATTATTCTAGTATTCTTCTATATATATCATTGTTGTCCTATCGTTGCTTGATAAATATTTATGTTTTACATATTATATTACATATGGAATATTGTAATTTTCTTCTGAAAGAAGAAACAAAAGGGTAGGTTGAGAAAATTCCAAAGCTATGCATGCATGATAAGAAAATGAGGGGCAGAGAGAAAGGAGCTGTGATTTTTTGGGTCAGAGGAGAATACCTACATAGAAGGGAAAAAAAGGGGTATGCGTGCAAGAGTGAGAAGAAGAGATATGATTTTTTCGGGTCTGAGGAAAATACCTATAGAAAAGGATTGGTGTAAGGGCATGGATACCAACCTTATCTATGAAGAGCATGAGCTTGATGCTAGGAAAGCATATGATAAACCTCATATA
This sequence comes from Picea glauca, assembly GCA_000966675.3. NCBI lineage: Eukaryota > Viridiplantae > Streptophyta > Pinopsida > Pinales > Pinaceae > Picea > Picea glauca. The sequence goes on from JZKD02S0642775.1 coordinate 162,122, forward strand.
TGAACTGATCTAGGTGGGTATGAGAAAATATTAACTAAGAGTAGTGTGAAAGAGAGTAACCTTCATATGTCAATCTCCCTGAGAATTTGAGAGAGATTCCCTGGTGATATCATGACTTGGCATGGGGGTGGCTAGAGTGGTAAAAATGAATTAATTTGAACCTATGGTTGGGTGGAAATGTGAACACCCACCGTCATTTGGTTGGTCACAACTTGTAAAATAGATAAGTACTCTTATACTTTGTGTGACTAGATTTAATTAAATGGTTGGTGCTTGAAATCATACTCATGAATGTTTAAGCTTGTATGATGGATTAAGTATGTAAATGTATTCATAAGTGTATAATCGTGATGATGGATTTAATTCTTTTTTCACTTGCAAGTTTTTGTGGATGATCAAAATGTGCATGCCTGATTTATGAAATCAATATTTGTTTTCTTGGTAAATTGTGGCATTGAAATATCTAAAGAACTGTAAGAACGTTGCACGCCTTACACCATTGAAAGTGAGCTCTCAACATTGTTTGTAAGTAAAGGAAGTAAATATGTAATTTATTCCTTTGGACAGTGATCGATCTTTGATAAAGGGTTTCCTGAAAAAAGGGGAGATAACCTCCACATTTGTCGATTATGGTACCTATTTTATAATTATGATATTGATACACTAGTTCCCATTTCATCCTGTGAATAGATAGAAAATTATTGAAAATGAATTTATTAATCTAGATGTAAATGAAATTTGAGGTTCAGTCAGTCAGTGTTGATTCAATTATTATTTTAGTAGTTTTGAATGTGATGTTGAACAACTACAATATATTCATATTTGATTCAGAACTATAGATAATAGTGTTCTCGAATTGTACATAAATTGTTAGAATTGCAATTAACCAAGCCATGATGCACCTAGTTTCCACAATAATACAAAGTTCCATTTAAATGAATGCCACTAGAAATTTTATGCTTCCACCGCTTCTTAATTTCCTATTTTTTCAACCAAAAAGGATGGATATGGGTCAAAACATCACGGTTTGTTTTTGTGCATCTGTCGCAAGAGAAAATCTCAACTCCCATCAACTCTGAATTCTAATATTTTTGTAGTACTAAAGCTCCAATATCTGTCTCTTCAAATCCAACAATGTATGCATCCTTCCCCTGGGAGAATTTCCTGTAGCTATTGCTCCGAAAAAATAAGTGGTTGAACAAAATGGTGGGTTATGATTATGAAATCATATACAAAAAGGATAAATATAATATATTAGCCGATGCATTATCAGGCCAACATGAGGAAGACGACACCCTCTTTACCTTATCCTTACCGGTCTCTTACTGGATTGACGAAGTATGCCAAGCGTGAATAACACACATGACTCTCTCCAAGTTAAATGAATGCCTTCAGAAGGACCCTAATCATCCCATCATCTACACTGGGAAGCAAAATATTCTTAGATGTAAGGATCGTATGGTTCTCTCACCCTGTTTATCACTCAAGCCAAGGCTCTTAAATGAGTTGCACTCATCATCTATTGTGGGTCACTCTGGCTTCCAAAAGACATCTTCTCATGCCCATCTTTATTTTTTCTCGGGAGGAATGAAGAAGAATATCCTTCACTTTGTCACAAAATGTGAGGTGTGCCAACATAATAAAGGCAAAACTACCAATTTTCCATGTGCCCTACAACTCCTACCCATTCCAAATTCTTTGTGGACAAAAATATCCATGGATTTTATAGTGGTCCTTCCTAAATCTGGGAACAAGTCCTTCATCATGGTGGTGGTTGATCACCTCTCCAAGTATGCTCATTTTTGTTCCTTACCTAACCCTTTCACACTGACACTAGTAGAAAAAGTTTTCCTTGATCATATTTTCAAGTTACATTCCATGCCCACCTCTATTATATCTGATCATGACCCTAGTTTCACAAGCACATTCTGGAAAAAGTTGTTTAAATTGTAGGGAACCCAACTAAACATGAACTCATCCTATCACCCCCAGTCTAACATCCAAATAGAAGTGGTCAAAAAATTTATGGAAACCTACTTGCGATGTTTTTATTTGGAAAAACAACACAGTTGGGTGCAATGACTCCCCTTGGAATAATGGCGGTACAATACTTCCTATCACACGACCACTAAAATGACCCCATATGAATCAGTGTATGGGAATTTCCCACCTACAGTCACTACCTATCTTCTAGGCACATAAAAGGTCCAATATATTGATACAATGTTGCAAGGTCTCGTAGCCACTATCGCGAATCTCAAGGATAACCTCCACATGGCCCAAAATTACATGAAGCAATAGGAGGACCAACATGTTCAAAAAGGGTTTTTCAGGAAGGAAATCAGGTGTTTCTTCGGCTCCAACCTTACAATATAAAATCTCTCAAATCTTAGGGACATCACAATATGGAACCCAAGTTTTATGGGGCCTACTAGATCATCAATCACATTGGTTCAGTTTCCTACAAATTGGCCATTTCTGCTACTTCCAAAATCCATCCGGTGTTCCATGTTTCTTGATGCAGGAGCATCGCTCCAAGCAAGCTACGCGCCATCCAGCCATCACATCAATCACGTGTTCAATGGAGAGGAGAGGCCCATCCCTCTCACTTTCAAATTTCTAATGTGAAAAAAAATGTATTTAATGTTTGTAAGGATGAGATCTAGATCCTATCTGGACTAGACAACCATTCAATGAAAATTGATTTTAAATTAATGAGAGGTGGTGAGGATGGAGGGAAGCGCTTGAGGATCCCCTCTTTGTAAAAACATCTTCTTTTGTTTTCAGTTAAGGGAGTAGTAAGGATAGAGTAAGTAATCATAGAATAGAGAAGAGAGATAGGAGAGGAGAGCCGAGACTATGTTGTAGTCTGAGCTCGAACACATTGTAATTAGGTATTTCATATTAATACAAATAGAGCAGTTTTTCCTGCATGTTATTATTCATGGGTTTGTGAATTTATGAATGAATGTCTTTATGTGTGGATGATATGATGTAGATGTATGTTAGATGTGCATTTGCAGGGATAGGTATATTTTCCTATCTGTGAGTTCTTTGATTTTAGGTTTGGGTTCTTAGAGGATTCATGCAAGAGGTTGCATGACAAAATACTGTGGGTTCTGCAAGCTAGTGCAAGGAGTGCACTTCTAAATTCTATGGAATTTCAAACAAAGATGTGCGAGGAGGGTGCACTAGCTAAAGTCATCGACTCAGGGGAGAAACCTCAAGGTTTTTGAACACCTTGAAGGTAAGACTGTGCAGAGAAAGACATAGAGAAAACATAATCACTGAGGGTTCTGTAGAAGCTCTGTCAGGAGGGCATTGAGCATGTGCATAGAGTGAACAGGAGGTGTTAGCAACAATTCTTGTCTTGGGCTCGAGAGAATCCAGGTCTATAGGTTGCATGAAGAACACCCAAGCGTAGCATGTAAAGCCTCGTTTCAAGCTAAAAATCAAGTGAGAAGGAAAAATTGTGTTGTCAACGGCCCAGAGTCATCCATAGGAGCAGATCAATGGTCGGTGGGAAATCGCGGTTAGTGGAGTTGCACTGGGATTAGCACGATAGGTACTGTCTATATACATTCATGAAGGATCTCGGCTGTCCATCCAAAAGGACATGTGGTGCACGATCATGTCACGTCGACAATTAGATATTTGAGGGGTAAGAGCTCCTCGTCATTTTACATCTCGAAACCCTGAACCCCAAAATGCCGATAAGCGCCCTTCAAAGCTGAGCCCACGGTCCTAGCGCCAAGTCATGATAAGCGAGCCCAGGAATGGAGGTAGCCCCCTTTTAATGACAAATCCATCTCGGTCATTCATCTGAAGGACACGCGGTACAGATCTGAGCCATAGGTGGGGCCTTTCAGGATTTTCCTAGCGAAAGTGTCGAAGTCATCTTAGTTGTCCATCCATTGATGAAACTCAGGCGCATTTGACTTAAAGGGGGCATGGATCTAGGTGGCTAGGATTTGTGCACTCAGATCTATGGTCAGGAGCGTATTCCGGAGGTCCCCCGCCATTCTACCTTTAAGCGAAGGGGGGGGTCCAGAGTTGAGTGCGCAACTCTCTAATGGCCAGGATCGGGGTGCCTAAATCAATGACTGAGGCTTCATTCTAGACCCCCCTTGCCTTTTTTCCTTTAATGAGGGGGGGGGGGTCCAGAATTCATGTGTTATTATTGTGAGGCCCCTTTCCTGACATGTCACCTTTGGTATCCTTCTCCCCATTGCCACCTGTTTTCCACTTACCACCTCCCTTTTCCCTTGTCATCTATCCAACTTCCCTCTCTCCATCCACATGGCACCTCCTCATCTCATCGTCCTCTCATCTCCTACCATGTGTCCCTCTCATTCCCAGTCACCTCCTCCTGTACTCCTGCACTCCATGCTCCTTCCTCCTCTTTCTTATTCAGACCGCGTGGCATTCCTCAGCTGATGTCACAGCTCCCATTTCTTCTTCATCACCTCCACAGTGTTCATTCCTTTAACCCATGTCACACCCTCATCCACATCCGCCATAGGGATCCCTCGCAGCAGTCCAACGAAGTAGCATCCAAAGAAGAACCATTTGGCTGATTCAGGTGGCACCATTAGGAGACCTCCACGTCCCAGAAGGTAGAGTTGACAAAGGATGTCCCTAGTCCCAAGAATGTAGTTATGGCGATTGTTACTGGTGGTTGAGAATCATCTCCACCATAAAGAGGAAGGTCCGGAAAAGTATTAATTGACGTCGACCCACCTATAGAAGGACAGTCTAAAATCTGATGGCATCTATCATAGTTGCACGATCGTCCAGAGTCTACATAGGCAGGCTGTCAGAAGCCATGCAAACGCAATTCTTTAATGGAGCATTTCATTTTGCTGCTATTGTTGTTTTTGAGTATATGTAGGCATTTTCACCATTTTTGTAAGCATCGATGGTTGAGCAAAGCTCCCGATTATAAAGTTTTGGTGAAGCGTCGGTCGCTCTGGTTAATGTACAAGGCATTTGAGATTTCTTACTTTATGGATGTCAAATTATTTTCCATCTCTTTATTTACTGTGTTAGAACAGCTTGAAATTGGAGGATCCAATCGAGTTGTAGCTATTATAGGATGATGTAGGTTGGCTCATTGTAACAGTTGCATTGTTTCTAATTAGTTCCTGTGATTTTCTCAACACTAAAATGACTTGGAATTGAAGGATTCAGTCGAGTCACCCCTCAGCTCCTTGAAGCTCTGGACCAAGAGGATCTTGGCTTCTAATTTTTTCACCCTCAAGCCTCCAAAGGCCTGTCGCCCAAGGCAATATTTCTCACCCTTCTCACAAGTCTTCCATCTACCACCCTTTAATCCACTTACTGATGATATTTGGATCAAGACCTCCCTTTCTTTCTACATACCAGGCCCGGTTTTCTGAGTTAAAGCTATATTTTCTTGAGTATTTACCCATCCGATCACCCCATTAAACAAATCATGACATAAAATTGATGGGCGTTGGGCTCTGATCCCGCAAGCAATCTAGGAGTGACTTTCGATGCTAATATTTTTGGCGCCACTGCCGGGGACGGATATTAAATATTTTCCCCGGGATTGAACGACAACGATTAACTGATTCTGAAGGTGCATCAGATATCAGAATTATCAAGATTTCTACTGTGCACATGGTGACTCCACTGTGGTGAATCCATTGTTTCCACTTCACTGTTTCAGCTGTGGCTACTGTTGGCACACTTGAAAGATAACCCATAGGAGCTTTCTCGAGAAGTTTTCAGTGGCTGCTTTCTTAGCTTGAGAAGCTTCCTGGGGTAACGACAACGTTAAGATATGGCCTTTGATGGTGAACAAGGACCAAGCATATTTGAAGCTGCGCATCTTTCACCTAGCGACTCCATGATTCAAGGATCGATTGGCAACTCCACTGGTTCGATATGGAGAAAATTCTGGCTCAAAGGTTTGCTTGCTGTGACTTTTCCCAGATAGTTGGTTTTCCTAATGCACTTCCTGATAGAGACCAATGGGAAAATTTCCTCCCTAAATTTCATGCAACAAGTTGGGAGGAACCACATGAGGATGTCTGGATTAATCCCTTCAGGTATTCATTGAAGGGAGCTTCTCTTGAGTGGTGTCGATCTCTTCCAACTGCGAGCATCTGCTCTTTAACAGGTTTTCATACAGCTTTCAATTCATTTTGTAAAGATTATTTTCCAGCTAATTATTTGTATGAAAACTATTGTGAGGAGTTTTCTTCGCTTCATGAAGCCTCTACTGGCCCTGAAGACCATGTCCATGATGAAGCTTTTACTGTGGAGGAAAGAATTTTCTAGGAAAATATAGAGGTGTTGAATGATATTAATTGTGTTAGCCCTAGAACGAAAGCATCTGACATCATATCATATGCCTCTATTCTTTTAGATGTTCTAACGATCAACATGCCTCTTGTGGAAATTGTGAGTTTATAGTGAAAATGTGGTCCATGGTATATGACTCACCTGGATATCGGGTTGAGGCAGATGTTCCTAGCAGCTCTGCTCATGATGACGAAGACCCTTTTTTTTTAAAAGAGGGGTTAGTTGTGGAAGAGGTTTCTTCTCTTTTCCTCCAGGGTGTTTCTCATGATATATTTTTATCTGTGATTAAAGAGAAAAATATTATGTATGAGCAGCCAGAACCAATAGGTCCCACTATCCCTAAAACGAAAATTCTTTACAAGATCATTGTTCTGGAGAAGGATCATATCAATAAAGGACAACCCCTTTTTGATGTATATTATAGTGATGATGAGCAACAAGATTATCCTACATTTGATCACTATAAATATACTGAAGAGCCAATCAGCAAGTAGAACCACCCCATGGTCCCTATTTGTGATGAATATGAATCAGACCTGGGGGAGAGCCAAGAATAAGAGCAGAAAGAACCAGTGGAACAAGTGACTTCCTGCCCGGAGCCCACCCATTCACCTATGTAGACTCATGAAGTTCAGCCCTGTAGGAGTAACTGTGGAGCAGAGCAGGCCTGTTGCTACCCTTTTCACAGGGTTTTCCACTCATTCTATGATCCTGTCAGTGAGTACATGGAGTGGCATGTTCTTTATGCCTTGGAGCCACCCTATTCCATATCAACTTCATCCAGTGAGGAAAAGTTGAAGAGTGTAGACATTCTACTATCACGGTTACACCATCTACTGGTGATCATCGATAGAAAGAAAGAGCTTCCCTTCAGGAAGTTACTTGATTGGCTATGGTGGAAGTCTGCTTTCAACTAGCCCCATGTAAAGTGTTTTATTATTTTAGGATTGTATATAAATAAGCTCCTTTGAGCATGTATCTTTATTTTGTTGCTTTTTTTCAGTCTGTATTTTCAGCAGCAGGATGTTTTGAGCATGACTCGATAGCCCAAAAGCAAGGCACTGAAGCTGCAGAATGAGTTCTTAGAGCATCATAGGGACGACTCTATCCCCCATGGAGCCTAATGTTAGCAACAATTCTTGTCTTTGGCTCGAGAGAATCTAGGTTTGTAGGTTGCATGAAGAACTCCCAAGCGTAGCATGTAAAGCCCCGTTTCAGGCTAAAAATCAAGTGAGCAGGCGAAATTATGTTGTCAATGGCCCAGATTCATCCATAGGAGAAGATCAATGGTCAGCGGGAAATTGTGGTTAGCAGAGTTGCACTGGGATTAGCGCGATAGATAGCATATATATACATTCATGAAGGATCTCGGTCGTCCATCCAAAAGGACATGTGGTGCACGATCATGTCACGTCAGCATTCGGGGATTCGAGGGGTAAGAGATCCTCGTTATTTTACATCTCGAAACTCCGAACCCCGAAATGCCGATAAGCACCCTTCAAATCCGAGCCCACGGTCGTAGCACCAGGTCACGATAAGCAAGCCCGAGAATGGAGGTAGCCCCCTTTTAATGACAAATCCATCTCAGTCGTTCATTTGAAGGACACGTGGTGTATATCTGAGCCTCAAGTGGGGCCTTTCGATATTTTCCTAGAAAAAGCGCCAAAGTCATCTTAGTTGTCCATCCATCGATGAAACTCGGGTGCATTGGAATTAAATGGGGCATGGATCTGGGCGGCCAGGATCTGCGCACTCATATCTATGGTCAGGAGCGGATTCCAGAGGCCCCCCACCATTCTACCTTTAAGCGGAGGGGGGGGGTCCGGAGTTGAGAGCATAACTCTCTAACGACTAGGATCGGGGTGCCTAAATCAACAGCTGAGGCTTCATTCTGGACCCCCCTTTCCTTTATGCCTTTAATCGAGGGGGGGGGGTGTCTAGAATTGATGTGTTATTATTGTGGGGCCCCTTGCCTAACGTGTCACCTTTGGTATCGTCCTCCCCGTTGCCACCTATTTTCCACTTAACACCTCCCTTTTCCCTTGTCATCTATCCAACTTCCCTCTCTCCATCCACATGGCACCTCCTCAACTCATCATCCTCTCATCTCCTGCCATGTGTCTCTCTCATTCCCAGTCACTTCCTCCTGTACTCCCACACTCCATGCTCCTTCCTCCTCTGTCTTATTCAGACCATGTGGAATTCCTCAGTTGATGTCACAGCTCCCATTTCTTCTTCATCCCCTCCACAGTGTTCATGCCTTTAACCCCCGTCACACCCTCATCCACATCCGCCATAGGGATCCCTCGCAGTAGTCCAATGAAGTAGCATCCAAAGAAGGATCGTTCGGCTGATCTAGGTGGCACCATTAGGAGACCTCCACGTCCCAGAAGGTAGAGTTGACCGAGGACGTCCCTACTCCCAAGAATGTAGTTATGGCGGTTGTTTCTGGTGGTTGAGCGTCATCTTCTCCATAAAGAGGAAGGTCCAACAAAAAATTAATTGATGTCGACTCACCTATAGAAGGATAGTCTGAAATCTGATGGAATTTGTCATAGGTGCACGATTGTCCAGAGTCTGCATAGGCAGGCTATCAGAAGCCATGTAGATGCAATTCTTTAATGCAACATCTCATTTTGCTGTTGTTGTTGTTTTTGAGTATATGTAGGCGTTTTCTCCATTTTTGTAAGCATCGATGGTTGAGAAAAGCTCCCGATTGTAAAGTTTTGGTGAAGTGTAGGTCGCTTAGGTTAATGTACAAGGCATTTGAGATTTCTTACTTTATGGATGTCATCTTCTTTTCCATCTCTTTGTTTACTGTGTTAGAACATATCGGAATTAGAGGATCCAGTCGAGTTGTAGCTATTATAGGATGATGTAGGTTGGATCACTGTAACAGTTGCATTGTTTCTAATCGGTTCCTGTGATTTTCTAAACGCCAAAATGACTTGGAATTGAAGGATTCAGTCAAGTCACCCCTCAACTCCTTGAAGCTCTAGACCAAGAGGATCTTGGCTTCTGAGTTTTTCACCCTCAAGCCTCCGAAGGCCTATCGCCCGAGGCAATCTTGCTCACCCTTCTCACAAGTCTTCCATCTACCACCCTTTAATCCACTTACTGATGGAAGTTGGATCAAGACCTCCCTTGCTTTCTATATACCAGGCCCAGTTTCCTTAGTTAAAGCTATATTTTCTTGAGTCTTTACCCATCCGATCACCCCATTAAACAAATTGTGACATAAAACTGATGGGCATTGGGCTCTGCTCCCACAAGAAATCCAGGAGTGACTTTCGACGCTAATAGGAGGAACTCTATTTCAAGTTCAAGGAAGACATAACTATTGAGGGTTCTATAGAGCTCTGCCAAGAGGGCATTGAGTGAGTGCATAGAGTGCACCAGGGAACTCTATTTTGAGTTCTAAGGAAAGGGAAGTGTCAAGGAAAAGGAACTTACAGGGTTACTGAACACCCTGTAGGCTGAGCAGGAGTTCTTGAGCATAATTTTCTAGAGGGCACTTATATCCCTTCAAGGAGAGAAAGGGATAGAGACACTTTGAGGTTAGAGCCATAGATAAGTTTGGGATGGATAGCACAGTTGTGTGCAGAGGCTCTGCAAGGTGTGCATTGAGCATAAGAACGCTAGGAGGGCGTGAAGCATTTCTTTGCAAGAAATACTTTGAATTGAGTTATTCAAAAAACTCAGCAACACAAGGAGTGTGAAAATAAGAACTTGTCTAAAGTTCTTAAGCTTAGAAGAAATAGCGCAAGGAGTGCGCTCAAAGTGAACTTGTCTCAAGTTCAGAAGCTCAGGAGGAACGGTGCCTTTGCGCACAGAGAAATAGTCGAGAGGAGAAGGAAGTTGAGGAACCCTTTGAGGTTTCAAAATTGACAAAGTTCAGTAGGGACAATGTCCTTAGAATACATGTGGGAGCCAAGGATATAGGCTTCGTAGCAAAAGCAAAGGCCAAGTCCCTTGAAACTTTGGAAATCTTCCAAGGGGAAGGAAGAAGCGTAAGCACGGGAGGGAGAATAGCTACCATTGGATCAGGT
>JZKD02S0642775.1:173075-196969 GCA_000966675.3 Picea glauca
TATAAAGGGGTTCAAGCAATGTAATGAGACATGAAGAGAATTATTGTATTTGGAGCGGTAGCTCAATAAGAGGATGCCCCCTCGAAGAGGCAAGTGAATAGGAGAGGATCCCTTCTATAATAGGATCCATTATATGGTGTTGCCCTACCTCAAGGGTTTGGTAATAATAAAGTGTGGTTTCTTCAATCTTGCTTGTGGATCTATTGTGTATTCAATATTTGTGGTGATTATTTGTAGATCTATTTGGTTCTTAACACAGAGGATGAGATCTGGACCGTTGAATCTACATCCAGGTAGCAGGAGGAGAGAGCACAAGAGAAATATATCTAGGCCATCAGATCTAGGTGCACAGATCGATAGCCATCGGATCCAGGAGAAGGTACATGAGGTTTAACCCTTGTATATGCTAAGGTGAGGACTCGTGAAATCCTGAAAGAATCATGACCGTCCAAAAGGAGGACATGTGGAAAGTGGTCAAGGTTTCAGTAAAATTACCAAAAGGATGTGGGTCGTCGATCCAGTTGGATCATAGTAGTTGCTCCAAGAGGGACATGGACCGTTGATCCCTCAATAGAGATATTTCAGCATTTTGGCATTTCGGCTACCAGGGGATGCAAACGGAAAGAGTTGGGACTCTTGACCCATGAAATCTCGAAAGAACATAAGCTGTCAGATCGGGAGAGGCTCACAACCATTGATCTCCCTTTGGAGTGGAATTTAGGCATTTCGGGGTTCGGTATTTTGGCATTCCACGACTCGGGAATTCGAAGGGTCAATAACTGTTGCAACAAGAATTGCAAAATATCCAAACACAAAAACCTAAAAGCATTCAGAGGGATAGCACGGATCACGGGACAAGATTACATGGATAGGATCCAAGCGGCGAACTTGTCACTCGCCAGCCCTTTCGAGGTTCGTCATTTTAGAAATCCCAAGGACAAGGAGTTGGGGCACTTTGAGTTGAAAACCCTCGAAGTCATGAAACACGACATATCTTTGGAGTGGGGCTGCAGTCACACATTTCAGCATTTTGGGGTTTGTCTTTTCAACACTTCTGATAACAAGGAGAAAGGGATCTTGTTTTTGAAACCCCCGAAGTCACGAAACCCGAAAACCCTTTTCAGAGAAGGTCGTGGTCATATATGGTGGCCGTGTTGAGGTAAAGACTCACACCTGGTGAATTTCTTGTGCCAGTGGAGTTTTCATGAAGGACCTGTGGATCGAATTCGTGGTGTTCTAGTGAGGGCCTAAAAGAACTATTTCGATTCTGTGGATTCGAAGGAGATCGATCCTATGTGGATTCTCAACCCGAGGGTTGGGGGGATTTGTGTCAGTTGTGGTATCAGAGCAGGATTTGACTTCTGTAGGAAACAGAGGTAGCCAGAGTGCTGAACTTTGCTTACAGAAAGAAGAAGAAGAAGACAAAGTGTTGAAGCTCTATGATGATTGTTGCAAGGTGCACAACATTCAATAGACAGTCAGGAGGACTATACGAGATGCTAGAAGCACTCAAAGTTGTATAGTGACAACAACAAGTTTTCCAGGAGGGTAGAAAAGAATAGGAATATGTCTACTGAAGGCCATGGGCATGGTCACAAGGAAGACCGCAAGTAGAAGATAAATCCAGAGATGGATTTGGAACTCACTGAGATAAGGGCGAGGATGGAAGAGCTTGCACTATAGGTGCAATAGAACGCAAAGACACATTGGGTGTATGAATGTCCTCTGAGGAGGAAAGAAAAGCGGCCAGTCAAGAAATTGTTGGCCAGAAGACAGCAAAGGTTGTTGAGGAGATGGCTGAGGTATGTGAAAATCCTCAGGGCCACAAAAGAGATGGTTCATGTGTGTGAACCAAAATTTGGGAGAAATATTAGTGGTGATGAAGAGGAGAGATCGAGCAGAGATCTCGTAGAATGCCAGGTGGGAAATAGAAAGAGATCAAGTGAAGGTATCGTATACTGCCAGGAGGGTGGTGCTGAAAGTTCAAATTACCAAGAGAGAAATGAGATGAGATCGCTGGAGGATCTCATAGACTACTAGGAGGGTAGAAAGGAAATCTCATATTTCCAGGTGGGCAAGGGAGAGAAAATGAGCTCAGAGGTGAGTTCATATCATTAAGGACAACTAATAGAGAAGGAAGATCAGAAGAGAATTATGATGATTGGAGGGATAAAGATATTCCTACCAAGCAGCCAAGATGAGGCCAGGGAAGATGTTGCGGATGCAGCAACAGTAGAAGGACAACCAGTTGTGATTGTCAAAGAAATGGAGAAGATATCATAAGCTACCCAAGGAAAATAAGAGGAGCACACAGTTGAGATGCGCAATCCTTGGGAGAATGAGTTAGAAATGCTGGAGGATTGGTTGAACAATCCAGAGCCAATAGATGAATTCCATGAGCAGACAATCATGCATATGTTAGCAGAGGATCATTCCGAGGAATTGCTCAAAAATTTCATCCAGGGAGCTTCATAGTTGATGATGACTGCAATGTCAAGGTAGGTAGCAGAAGATGAAAGTAAATTCCAGTCTAAGGAGAATCTAGAGGAAGATAGAATTCAATCAACATAAGGGGAAATGATAGAAGCAAGTCTGTCAAAGTAGATGACTAAACAACAGGTCAGTCAAGAGGATAAGACTGCAGAGCCAAATTTTGCAGCAGAGTGGCAAGCTGAGGCCACAGAGGAAGAAGATGGAAAGGGGGATCTAGTTGGTCTACCCATTTGCAGGGAAGAAGTGCAGCGGAAAAGACTACATAAAGAGAGTGAGCCACTAATCATCTGGACAAGATAATTGAGGAGATTAGAAAGATGATGTTGAGGTCAAAAAAAAAAACTACCAGTAGCGAGAAGCTGAGCAGAGGAGAACCTGCCATAGCGGCAGGGAAACAACAACAGTGAAGCAGTGGAGTAGATGGACAACTCCAAAGAACTGTTTGGGATCTAGGTGGATTTCAATAGCCATGTTGGGAAGCTCATGAGAAGGAGCTCATAATTTTTTCACAGTAGAGGAGTATGATGCAGGAGCATCACTCCAAGCCATCTATGCGCCAGCCAGCCAACACATCAAGTGCATGTTCAATGGAGAGGAGAGGCACAACCCTCTCAATTTCAAATTTCAAATGTGAAAAAAAATGTATTTAATGTTTGTAAGGTTGGTAGAGCCAAAAATCCATGCATGTACGCAGGCTTTAGATAAAGGGTGCCTTAATTGGTTGTAAGGATGATCTCTAGATCCGATTCGGACTAGACAACCATTCAATGAAAATTGATTGTAAATTAATGAGAGTTGGTGAGAATGGAGGGAAGCGCTCGAGGAGCCCCTCTTTGTAAAAACATATTCTTTTGTTTTCAGTTAAGGGAGTAGTAAGGATAGAGTAAGTACGCATAGAATAGAGAAGAGAGACAGGAGAGGAGAGCCGAGACTCTATTATAGTCTGAGCTCGAACACATTGCAATCAGGCATCTCATACTAATACAAATAGAGAAGTTTTTCTTGTATGTTATTGTTCATGAGTTTGTGAATGATATGTCGTAGATGTATGTTAGATGTGCATTTGCATGGATAGGTAGATTTTCCTATCTATGAGTTCTTTGATTTCAGGTTTGGGTTCTTTGAGGCTTCATTTAAGAGCTTGCATGATAGAATACTGCGAGTTCTACAAGCCAGTGCAAGGAGTGCACTTCTGAATTCTGTGAAATTTCAGACAAAGATGTGCCAGGAGGGTGCACTAGCTGAAGTCATCGACTCAGGGGAGAAACCTTAAGGTTGTTGAACACCTTGAAGGTAAGACTATGCAGAGAAAGGCACAGAGAAAGCAAAATCAATGAGGGTTCTATAGAAGCTCTGCCAGGAGGGCATTGAGCGCGTGCATAGAGTGAACATGAGGAACTCTATTTCGAGTTCAAGGAAGACTGATGTAGGAGCATATCTCCACATCATCCAACTAGCCACGTCAGCATAGGCATTCAAGCTGAAGAGAGGCACAACCCTCATATTCCATTTTTGAATTTGAATGTAATTAATGTTGTAGGTTGTTGATCCATAGAGCCATGCCTTTGTGCAGGCATTAGAGTAGGTAGGTCTTTAATGTTTGTAAGGATGAGATCTAGATCTGATTTGTGGACTAGACAACCCATTAAATGCCATTGAATAGGGTAGGTAGATTGGAGGGAAGAGCTTGAAGAGCCCCCTCATGTAAAAGATCAATTTTGATCTCATTTTGGAGTAGTTAGATATGTACAAGAGAGTGAGTGGGAAAAAAAAGGAGCTGAGACCTTGTTACAGGTTGTGCTCAGGAACACCTTGTAAAAACCAGGTATTTTCCATTTAATACAAACAACAATTTTTCCTGCATACTTTCTGTGTTGAATGAATGTCTATGTGTGTTCAATTTATGTTGTAGATGTATGCTAGACATTTACAGGGATTTGTTTGATTTTCAGGCTTCAGAGGTTCTTTGTGGTTTCATGCCAGGAGGGCATGACAGAGTACTGCAGTCTCTAAATACCAGTGCCTAGATGCACTTATGAACTCTACAGAGTCAGACAAAGATGTGCCAGGAGGGCATAGTAGCTGAAATTGACAATTCAGGGAATACCTTTGAGGTTGTTGAACACCTCAGGAGGTAAGGATGTGGAGAACATAGTTATAGAAAGAATCTTTGAGGAGTTCTGTGAAGCTCTGCCAAGTGGGCATTGAGTCAGTGCAAGGAAGGCACAGAGGAAGAACTCTGTTGTTAGTTCTTAAGAAGTCATAATCATCTAAGGATTCTTGACACTCTGCCAGGAGGGCACCGAGATAGTGTGCAGATAGGCATAAGAAGAAAGAAATCTTTGAGTTCATAAATGGGAGGAGAGTCCACTGAAGGATTTTCGCAGGGTTGTTGAACACCCTGAAGGACTCAACAAAAGGTTGCTTGAGAAGGGGATATCCAGGAGGGCATCCAAATTCTCCATCGATAAGAGAAAGAGAGAAGTCTTTATTCCCTTAGGAATATGAGTTCTAGAAAATCTCAGAAGGGGTATCACTTTCATATGAAAATACTCTGCAGAAGCGCAAAAGTCATAGAATCCCTCAAGGATTCGAGAGAAAAACTCAGTAGGACTAGTGCTTTCGGTGCATGGAGCCATAGTTGCAAGGAGTGCAGAGGCAAGCAAACTCACGGATAGGGTTCAAAGTTCCCAAAACTCAGGAGGCACAACGCCGTTGAGAGCGTAGGCAAGGAATCAAGTAGAAGAGATTGCACTGGAAAGAAGACAAAGGTCAAAACCGTTGGACATTCGAAAAATTCTTCCAAGTTTGGGAAGAAAGCGCCGAAGCTCGGGAGGAGCAACAGCTGCCATCGGATTAAGCCGAGAAGATATGGACCATTGAAGGTTTTCACATCCAGGAGGTAGTACAGGAAGAGTACACACTAGAAATCATCTGAAGCTGTCAGATCTCGAGTGAACAACCATCAGTCGTTAGATCTAACAGAAGATGCTTGAGGTTTAAATCCTTGTAAATAGAGTGAAAGTCCTAAAGGAGTTCATATCGGGATATCAGTGTTTGGGAGTTTGGGGAGACGGAGGATTAGAGTTCGGGTACTCAACCTCAAAAATCATGACAAGGTGAAATAGATTTGAGCCGTCCATCTGTGGGAGGACACCTGTCACAGAATCATCCATTTCGGAGATTCGGGCACTAGGACTCATAGAAGTGAGCATCTTGACTTCACAAGTAGCGAAGTCCTAAGAAAATTTGAGCCGTCCGATTGGAAGGACACGTGTCACGAGATCCTATCTATCAGGGATTCATACATCGGAGGTCAGAGAGGGAAGTTCTTCAACATCGCAAGTGGCGAAGTCACGAGAAAATTGCATCCGTCCATCATAGGAGGACAGGTGGCAGAGATCTAGGGATCTCGCGAACTCGAATGTTCACAAGCCGAGAGCCCAAAGGTTGGGTGCTCCAAGTTGCAAAGTCGCAAAATCACGAGGAGCGAGGATAGCCATTAGATCTAGGTCACGGGAGGACCGTTGGATCAAGAACCCCATTGTCTTTCGCACATTTGGGGGTTTGGAGGTTGAGTGGCATTACTTTCGACAGCAGAAGTCGCGAAGTGCCAAGAGACGAGGCACGAGTGTGGACACATGGAAAAACCTGAAGATGGGGCCCGCATGATTGACAGGTGGACCCTCGTCGCAGGAAAGGAGGAGTCAACATGCCATTGACTTCTCACATCTCAGAGATTCGCAGGATGAGAGACTGAAGGTTCAACGCTTCAACCTGTAAAGTTGCAAAAAGAATCAAGGGAGGAGTCAACTCGGCATTGACTTATCGCATCTCGAGAGATCACGACAAGAGAGCACAAGAGCTCAACCCTTCGATCCACGAAGTCAAGAGTACCGAGAACGCGAGCAGAAAAGTCAACATCGCTTCTCAGGATTTCACGGAGTGAAGGTGCCAAGGTTGGACACTCGAAACTACGAAGCGGCGAATAGCAAAAGGTGCTAGCACTTTGCCTAACTAGTGGTCACACTTAGAAGGAGCTGACAGAATGGAACCATAACCATTTCATGATCTCAGGTATCGCGGGATTAAGAATAAAGAGTCGGGAGTCATGACTCGTGAACTTGCGATATTTTTGACAAGAGACTTTGGGTTAGACCCTTGGTCATAGTGTTGTGGTTGCTTGGGAAGATAGGAACTAGCGCCTAGTGTTGTTTGCACAGGGGAGTTCCCGAAGGACCTGTGGATTGATTTTGACTGAGATTCCAATGGGAATCAAAAGAGATGATATGGCTCAAAGAAGGTAAAGAAATATCCTATGAGTAGATCTCGGTCCGAGGGTCAATAGGTCTGCATTAGTTTTGATATCAGAGATTGAATTATGTTTGTATATCGCAGACAGAAGAAGTAGAAGGGAGACATAGTGTTGGAGACTCTGTGAATGATTGCTTTCAAGTGATAGCAACATGTTTTCCAAGCGAGAAGACAGGGACAGTGAGATGGCTATCGAAGGCCGAAGATACACTGGAAAGAAAAACCCCAAGCTGATGAGCAAAGCAGCAATAGATGAAGAGCTTGCAGACATCAGGATAGAGATAGAAAAGCTTGCATTGTGGATGCAGCAGAATGCCAAGTTGATATGGGTATACAAATGGCCCATGAAGACGAAAGAAAAATGGCCAATCAAGGATTTGATGACTAGAAGACAGCATAGGCTATTGAGAAGGTGGTTTAGGCATGATAAAAACCTCAATGGACCATAGGAAGGGGTTTAGATATGTGAACCAGAGACTGGGAGAAATCTCAGTGAGGCTGAGGATGAAATGGGATCGACTGAAGATCTCAAGCACTACCAGGAGGGTAGAGAAGAAATTCCTAATTGCCAGGTGGGAAAAGGGTTGAGATCACTATAGGATCTCATAGATTTTCATGAGGACAGCCAGAGAATTTCACAGTGCCAGGTGGGCAATGGATCGAGATCGCTGCGGGATCTCATAGACTACCAGGAGGGAAGCGAAGAGATTCTAATTTGCCAGGTGGGCAAGGGAATAGAGATAGGATCAGTTGATTCCATAGACTGCTAGGAAGGCAACAGAAAAATCCCATATTTCCAGGTGGGAAAGGATAAGCAGATGAGACTATCTGAGGGTCTCATAAACTCAGAGGTGAGTTTGAATCAACCGGAGGAGATGACAAAAGAGGAAGATTGGGCTAATATTCTAAGGATTAGGGGAATTCAGGTATTCCTACCACCTAGCCTAGGGGAGGCAGAGATCTATGTTGTAGGTGCAACAACAGAAGCAGGACAGCCAACTAAGATTGTCAATGAAACATTGAAGCAGACTTTGGAAGCTACCCAAGAAACAGAAGAGGATGACGAGCTTTCCGAGGAATGGCTCAATATTTTCAACTAGGAAACTGAAAAGATTGCAGCATTGGAGCTTGCAGAAGTGGAGGAAGAAGAAGAAGCAGACAACATTAGTTTGGTTGATCTGTATGAACATATTGAAGCCCTGGAGAGAAGGGTGATAGTGCAGGGCATGCACATCCAATAGGTCAAGTTGGAAGCATATGAAGAAGGCATAGGAGATCACAGTGATCTACCCAATTGGAGAAAAAATTTGCAGCTAGAGAGACTGCATGAACAGGGATAGCCACTGGAGCAGCTGGATGAAGTGATCAAGAAGATCACAGAGTTGATATTAGGGTCAACAGAAATTGTCAACAAGGAGAAGTTGAGCAGAAGGAAAGAAGCAGCAGTAGCAGCAGCAACAGGGAGATGGAGCAGATGAACAACTCCAAAAATTTGTTTGGGATCTAGGAGGATTTCAACAGTTGAGATGGGAAGCTCATGAATAGGAGCTCATGAATTTTGTAGCTGAGAATTATGATGCAGGAGAATATCTCCATGTCAGCCAGCCAACCAGCTAGCCATGTCAGCGCGGGCATTCAAGCTGAAGAGAGGCACAACCCTCGTCTTCCATTTTTGAATTTGAATGCAATTAATGTTGTAGGCTGTTGAGCCATGGAGCCATGCCTTTGTGCAGGCATTAGAGTAGGTAGGCCTTTAATGTTTGTAAGGCTGAGATCTAGATCCGATTTGTGGACTAGACAACCCATTCAATGCCATTGAATAGGGTAGGTAGATTAGAGGGAAGAGCTCGAAGAGCCCCCTCATGTAAAAGATCAATTTTGATCTCATTTTGGAGAAGTTAGAGATGCACAAGAGAGTGAGTCGGAAAAAAAAGGAGCGGAGACCTTGTTACAGGCCGTGCTCAGGAACACCTTGTAAAAATGAGGCATTTTCCATTTAATACAAAAAACAGTTTTTCCTGCATATTTCCTGTGTTGAATGAATGTTTGTGTGTGTTCAGTTTATGTTGTAGATGTATCATAGACATTTACAGTGAGTTGTTTGATTTTCATACTTGAGAGGTTCTTTGTGGTTTCATTCCAGGAGGGCATGAAAAAGTACTATGGTCTCTGAATACCAGTGCCTAGATGCACTTCTAAACTATGTGGAGTCAGACAAAGACGTCCAAGGAGGGAATAGTAGCTGAAATCGATAATTCAGGGGAAGACCTTTGAGGTTGTTGAACACCTCAGGAGACAAGGCTGTGGAGAACACAGTTGTAGACAGAATCTTTGAGGAGTTCTGTGAAGCTCTGCCAAGTGGGCATTGAGTCAGTGCAAGAAATGCACAGAGGAAGAACTATGTTGTGAGTTCTTAAGACGTTAGAATCATATGAGGATTCTTGACACTCTGCTAGGAGGGCACCGAGACAGTGTGCAAACAAGCACAAGAAGAAAGAACTCTTTGAGTTCATAAATGGAAGGAGAGTCCACTGAAGGATTTTTGCAGGGTTTTTGAACACCCTAAAGAACTCATTAAAAGGTTTCTTGAGCAGGGGATAGCCAGGAGGGAATCCAAATTCTCCATCAATAAGAGAAAGAGAGAAGGATTTATTCCCTTAGGAATCTGAGTTCCATAAAAGCTCAGAAGGGGTAGCACTTTCATGCGCAATGACTCTGTAGAAGCGCATAAGTCATAGAATCCCTCAAGGATTCAAGAGAAAAACTCAGGAGGAGTAGTGCTTTCAGTGCACAGAACCATAGCTGCAAGGAGTGTAGAGGCTAGAAAACTCTCTGAAAGGGTTCAAAGATCCCAAAACTTAGGAGGAACAGTGTCGTTGAGAGAGAAAGCGAGGACTCAAGTAGAAGAGCTTGCAGAGGAAAGAAGACAAAGGTCAAAACCTTTGGACATTCGGGAAAATTCTTCCAAGTCTGGGAAGAAAGCATTGAAGCTCGGGAGGAGCAACAACTGTCATCAAATTAAGCCAAGAAGATCTGGACTGTTGAAGGTTTTCACATCCAGGAGGAAGTATAGGAATATCGCACAGGAGAAATGATCTGAATATGTCATATCTCAAGCGAACAACCATCAGACGTTAGATCTGACAGAAGATGCTCAAGGTTTAAATCCTCGTAAACAGAGCGAAAGTCTCGAAGGAGTTTGTATCAAGATATCGGTGTTTGGGAGTTCGGGGAGTCGGAGGACGAGAGTCTGGGTACTCGACCTCAAAAATCATGACAAGGAGAAATATATTTGAGTTGTCCGTCTGCGGGAGGACGTGTGTCGCAGAATCATCAATTTTAGAGATTCGGGCATTGGGACTCATAGAAGTGAGAATCTTGACTTCGCAAGTAGTGAAGTCCAGAGAAAATATGAGTCGTCCGATTGGAAGGACACATGTCGCAAGATCCTCTCTATCATGGATACGGACATCGGAGGTCAGAGAGGGAAGTTATTCGATGTCGCGAGTGGCGAAGTCGTGAGAAAATCATAGCCGTCCATCGGAGGAGGATAGGTGGCAGAGATGTAGGGATATTGTTGGAGCCGCCTTTGTTTTTACCTTGCACAATTTTCAATTTTTGATACTTGAAATCTAAAGTGGATTTTCTTTTTCCTTCCAAGATCTTAAAACTCTGAAATATTGTCGCCGGGATAGCAATGCTTTTCCACTTTCAAAACAGATCCATTTTTGCAAGTATGTTCACTCTTTTGTTTTATTTCGGGGTCTCGCAGGTCAGATACTTTAAACCTTGAGTTCACACGTCCCGAGTCATGAAACAACGAAGTCGTTTATAATTTCCACCCAAGACATTAACTAGGGTAAAACTTTTAACTCATGAGTATACGTTGTCAGGAGTTCGCGCCTCGGCATTCGTCTAACCTAAGTTTTTGTTTTTACAGCTCTGAGAGCCGAGAACACGATAACTTTTGTGATAACCTGGGTCAAGAACTAACCATGGTTAAATTTGGTTCTCGGCACTTTGCCACTCAGCACTTTCCTTCATAAAGTTAAAGTGTCTAAAACCCCAACTCACGAGGTTGCGACGTAATTATAATAAGATTAATTAGTCACCTAATCTAAGATTTCCTTCTCATAATTTGAGCCTTAATTATCGCCACATCGCGATATCGCAACTCGGCATATCATTCTCCAAAAAATCTGTCTTCGAAGTTCCGAATCGCGATATGGCGAGTAAATTAATTATATCAAGGATGCACCAAATCACAGTTATTGTTAATTAAGCTAAAATCGGCACTTGTAGTCTCGCGAGTTGAAGAGTCAAAATGTAAAAAGGAAATTCACGATGCAGTGAACAGCGAGAAAATTATTTACATTGCTGAGATTTGAAAATTTAAAATAATGAGAAATATGTCCCGCGCATCGACGTTTGCACATTTCCCAAGGTAACTTTTTACTCTCCATACTCCGAATGACCGTCAGAGCGCCAAACATTGATGACATTAATGAATAATTAGGGTCAATCCACGAATAAGTAAGATCAGATTTACGCAATAAATTTGTTTCTAATTGCAATTTGACAGACTTATTTCAAATAGTACATAGTTTTCAAATATATACGAGAGTTTCATTTCATTTCAAACATTTTTCATAAGCGCACAGAGGTCACCTTTCTCCGAGTGAACTAATTTTTGCATGTATACACAGGTCTATCGCAGAAGAGAGAAAACACAAGTTTCAGCCATGGTTCCAAGGAGAGAAGCGAAGGTGAATATCGAGGTTGTAGGGCAAGGCCCTGATAATGTCTCCGACACTTCGCCCCGGAGTGGTGGCTCAGTACCCAACTGGTCATTTGTTTTAGATATTCTTCAATCTGAGTTGGTGAATTAATCAGACTCCGATGACAATGATAATGAAAAAGATGACCTGAACACTAAATACAAGATAGTTGTTCAATCAAGAATGCATCGGGTTGCAACCAGACCTCGGTTGCTCCCATATTATGACATGATCTGATGGGCTTTGGCTCACATAGACCTACCCACCAGAACTATCATAAGCGACCAACGGACCACGGTCGGGACTTTCAGACCAGAGCATATCCAAACCATGTATAAGCTCCCAACAACCTCTGAATACACTTATGATGCTGAATTCCTGGAGGGATTCAAACAGAAGGAATGCATTCAATATGACAAAACCATGCCTGGATTGATAAAAGATTGGGTTTAGCGCTCCGCAAAATTCAGAGCAAACGACCAAGGTGTTTATTCAATCGCTTCGTTGGAGCCACATTATATGTATGTGGCAATGATGACTTGCCGACTGTTCAGAAAGGAGGATACTTCGTATTTCTACATTGCGTGGGTACCTCTCATATTTCGGGTAGCAGAAGGTTGCTCATTTAATTGGGCAAAGATACTCTCTGACAGTTTGTTCAACTGGGTCACCGAGTACTGAGAGCAGAAGGAAAGTGGGAGATCATCATATTTTTTCATGTCTGCGTATATCATGGACACAATATGTTCCATGACACCATTCCCGTTGATGAACTGGGCTTGGAGTCTAGCCATAGAAAAGCATGTACATGAGTATCACGACAAATTGTGGGAAAATAAATCAAACAAATTTATTTATGAAATTTTCAACTGGTTGATGGTGCCTTTGCACATCGCCATTTTTGGTCGTTCACCACCTCGTATCTCTGAAAGCATTGCTGCAAATATGAGCAGTATAGTTGATTGGTACGTAGAAACAGAGTTTTCCTATTTTAGGGTGTTCGGAGCTATTGTTCCCCCGCTTGCACTACAACTGTTCATCCCCGACAAGCTAGCATGTAGTGAGATTTCCCGACAAACAGTGATTGGCAGAGTAAGTAAAGAGCTCAAAGCATCATCGAAGAAGGTATGGTCGTTTTTCCCCATTCGGCTAAATTCTTATTCCTTATTGGATTTTGGGCATGCCGAAGCTTAGGCTGCAACCTTGGAAGACTTGAGGTTGGTCTCTATTGAGTATAAAAATCATGATCCTCAGAAAATTGTAAGCAACCATTTGGAAAATTGTGGACTGAAGAAGTTTGAACACGAGTGTTCACCCTCGGATGATATTTTCTGAGGGGCGAGGTCTTATGGGGAAGTTCTAGTTCGAATCCGATTTTTGGCACCCAAAGACATGACCTCTGTTTTAAAATTCCAAGAGAATAGACGAAGAAGCCTTCCCACTGTGTTGGGAGGTTTGGGTATTTCCGAGGAAAAAAAGAAGGATGATGAAGGTTTCGAGGAGCAAATTCCTAACCCCGAAAAACACCAGGAAGGGGGGTCTGGGAAGAATCCCGAAGCAGAAGAAGAGACCAAGGATCCATCCAAAGAACATAGTCTAGAGGCGAAATTAAAGAACACAGACCCGCCAGAAACCCAGAATCCTGAAACTGAGATGAATACCTCTGATCCTCCGAAGAAGCAGGACTCAGTCGTCACACCAGGAAAGGCAGCGAAACAGATCGGGGAACCCATCACTTCTGTCACCCCCTTGCAGTCAATGCAAGGGAATATAGAAGAGGGATGGATTTTCGATGAGGAGCTAATGCCTATCAGAGCAGAATAACTTCCTCTAAATGAGTTATTCTTTGACAAAAAGAGAAAAGCAGTTGTGAAAGGGGAGTTCTACTAGGATGAAGGATCAACTGCTAAAAAATTCAAAGTGATGACAGATGGAAAGAATAAAAAGAATGATGAATTCACCACAGAGATCGCAGGAATGCTAGGATCGTATGCATTGGTGAATCAATTCTCGGTTGGGATGTTGAAAAATCAGCTCAAAAGAAAGAATCGCCTTATCAAGACTCTCGAAGCCCGAGTAGCTTCGGCTGTAGAAAGCGCTAAGAGTCAGGCAAGTGGAGAAATAGAACTGGCCCGATTGGTTGATCAAAAGGAAATAGAAGTCCTCAAAACCAACTTGGAACAAGCGAATTCAGTGATCCGAGATGGTCGGATACAGGCAGGTCAGCAGAGGAGTATGATCACAGGGTTGCAGGCTCAGTTAGAGGTTGTTGAAAGCGGGATGATCGACGTCGAGGGGTTTAAATCCTGAGCGATTGATATCTGGAGCAGGATCTCTTCTGTACAACAGAGTCTGTTAGACAAAGTGGGGGTGATTCGAGAAGATTGCATGTTGATGCATCGTATTTTAGAAAATCTGACTGTCAAAGAAAGGGACGCAGAGGCTGCTCGGGTCGCCTTTCAAGAGGCGGTGATAGCTACCAACAAAATATTTTCAACAGATTCTCCAGGACTCACCATCGCTGAACAAACTAGAGGTAATATTCTTTTAAAGGATTGGGAACATAATATTACCTTAAGCAAGGAACAGGCTCAAAAAGTAACCAATTCATTAGAAGAAGCCTTCAATGCTATAGATGGTGAGCTGTTAGGAATGGAGAGTGGAGGTGACTCAGAGACGCTAAGGAAAATGAATGTAGATCAGATTTCCCTCGATCTGAAGGAGAAGAATGAAATAAATTCGGTGGATATCTCTAAGATGGACAGGGTAGACATGGCTCAAGTTGATAAACATTTAATTCAACTGAGCGCACAACTCAGTGCCCTTGACATCATTGATCCACAAATGGGTGAAAAACTTCCATAGTTAGCCCAAGAGTGCTATTTCACCGAGGCCAGATGTCAAGCGGAGCCTTCACATCTTGTATCCTAGTTTGTGGACAGATGTATCATATGCACCGAATCCATGCAAAGACCAGCACCTGGCGCCTTTTCAAAATGGAGTAGTAAAGATGGAGTGAATTCGCCCCTCTCGTTTGTAACTAAATTTATGAAACTGTTGAATTTCTAAACTGATCTGCAAATTTGTATAAATAGATCACAAAAAGAAGAAGAAAAGGTTAGACCTTTTTGGTATTGATTGTAATAGATTTTTTTCATTAAGAAGTTAATACAAGAAAATTTGAAGATTCCCGATTTCGTCCCGACTGTATTACAAGTTTGTTTTCTTTATGTTTCATGTTTCATTTCATTCCACTTTTCATAATTGATGTGTATCGCTATACTTTAGTATGACCACTACTATAGCGAAGGGATTTCATCTTTCTGTAATTGGTTATTGTCTTTCCTCTGCACCAGCTATCAGTGGGTGTAAGACCAATTTGCATTTACGGAATTATATATTTATTTACACTATGTCAATTATTTCCATACTAATTTCTTCTTCTGTGTATGTGTGAGTTTTCTATTGACAGGAACCTTACGTTATCTACAACTAAATGTTTTTCTCTCACCCTCATCTTTTTATTAAAAATAATACAGTTACGGGAAAGGGCCTTCTGTTTGCATTTCTATTTTATTCTTAAAGTAAAAATTTCTCTTTATTAAGACCAAATTGAAACAGCATGGAAATCTCTCTTTAAATCATTTCATATTGGTAATGTTCCTCAATGACTGTTCCTACAGCGAATCAACCGAATATTGAACCCAGACTATCTAATCAAACACAGATTGCTTTAAATCTTTTTGATATAATCCTTAAAACCGCTAACACCCGGGAAGAACTTGAACGTTCATGGGTAGCCATTGAACAAGATATTACAACTCAGGAACAGTTTGAAGCTAGACAACGAGAACGTAGAAATCCTCATTAGTTTCCTATACCGAAGGTTAGCGTAATTCTTTTATAAATATTTAACATACTTTCAGATGCCTTGACACTATACTTGTGAGCCTTAAGTACAGACTCAGGAACAACATCTTTCTGGCGCCATTGTCGGGGAACGAAGTTACAAAATCTTTTCCCTGGGAAAACGACAAATTATTTCATTGATAGTGTTACTCTTTGATAGTGAATATAGAGTGCACATAGTTTTAAGGCTTTTTAAAAATCTTTCACTTGGAGACTCCACAGAAACACAAGTTGGCATCTAGTAGAAAGAGTAGCAGACAAAACCCAGATGGCAAGCTGATTATGCCTGTTAATGATCCTGAATTGTTTTTAAGAGAGAGAGGCTCATTTGAGGCAACCGCTACCGTTTATAAGCCTAAAAACCCACCTTTAAAGACTAAATTCCCTTTAGAACCTTCTACTTCATACAGCCCTCGGTTTGATACCAAAAATCCAAAAACCAACTACTCTGAAGTTAGGAGTGAGATCCACCAGACTTTCCCCTCTATAAACAAAGGAAAGGGTCCATCAGAAAGATCGTTGACATTTGACATCCCAAATTTTCTTCGGCAGAACTTCCCAGTCTCGCCTGATTCCAAAGAGTGTGTTACACCCCTATACTCTACTCCCAAGTCGATGGCAGTTGTCAGAGGAGGAGGTGGAGGACAACAGAATTTCCCTCCTCCCAGAGTATTTGCAAAAGTAGCAGCGAGATACGCCCCCCTGGTTTTACCCATCCCCCTCCATGATTTGCCTAAAAACTACATCAAAAATCTTCCTAAGTTCACTGGGGAGGGAGATCTAACTGCTGCAGAGAATATAAATTTCTTTGACCAATTCGAAGACATCTGTGGTATTGAGCACAAGGATGTCTATTCGAGACTACTTGTCCAGACCTTCGCAGGACAGGTCCAAACCTGGTTTCGGAGCCTTCCTGCAGTTTCTATTTGGACATATGATGCATTGGAAGATGCTTTCCTCAGACAATGGGGAGAGCAAAAATATCACTTGTATTACCTTACCGAGTTTGGGTCTCTAAAGAAAAAGAACTCAGAAACAGTTATGGAATTTCTTTTGAGATTTAACAAACTGTATAACAAGATTCCAGTCGCTGTGAAACCTTCCGAACCCTCAGCCAAAGTAACCTTTGTGGGAGCTTTCGAACCCGATTTTACACTACTTTTGCGAGAAAAAAGAGGAGCCGCCCTAAATAGAATGCAAGACGATGCTGTTGAAATAGAATCTAATATGATGGCTTTAGGTATATTAAAGGCTAAAGTAGAAACAATCAACCGTGAAAATAGACGCTATAGGGAACTAGCAGGTCCTTCAGGGTCAAATAGATACACTGATGACGAAGTAGATAATATGGCCTGAGTAATTAAAGAAATGTCTAACAAAATATCTAGGATGGAGTTAGAAGAAGTTAAAGATGATTCTTCTAACAAAAAAGACTTCAGGAGAAATCCAAATCCCCAAAATCAATAGAGACAAATAAAGAATGAAGATCAAAAAATACAAGCTCCACTAAAAAACGAAAATTTTATAGTAGCAAATGACCTCCAAGATTACGGAGATTCGGAAGATGAAGTCACGTGTTTCGGTGATGAATGTTCGCAACCATTTCTGACCAGGGAAGACTATGAGAAATTTTTAAACACCTCACAACCATCTAATGAAGAGGAAGAAGGTGATCATACCGACCTCTGCGTGTCTCAACCAGAAACGGAAATGATAGTGGCTGATTTTCAACCCAAATACAATCTGAGATCTAAAAACAAGCCCACCTCAACTGACCAACCTAAGATAATCCTTCAAAGGGGTCAATCACATGAACCTCCTTTGGAAGAGACATTGTTACCCAGAAATAAAGTCAAGGTAGCAAAAACTCAAGAGTCCGAGGTGAAAAAAGCTGAAACCCAAACAAAGGAAACTGAACCAGTAGATAAAGTTACATCTTCGACTAAGATCACAAGTGATAAATCAATCCAGACAAATAAGTCGGAAAGAAAAAGCTTCGAAGTCTTAACCAAAGAAACGGAAAAGGTAAATACATCTTTCAATTTTGAAAATGAATTAAATAAAATTAAGATACCGATTCCTTTGGTAGAATTGGCAAAAAACCCCACTTATCGGAAACAAATTCCCCAAGTGATGGGTGTCTATGAGTCATAAAATCACTCTGATGTTATCAACCTAGAAGACGACAGACCTAACATCACCTTTGGTCCTCATTTTGAGGGATCCAAAGACAACGTCGCGCCTTTCTATATCACCCTGAATATACATGATCAGTTACTGCATAACTGTATGTTAGACTGTGGGGCTTCACATAATGTTATGCCCAAAATTATAATGGAGAGGTTGGGTCTCCAGGTCACTAGACCCTACGAAAATATATACTCTTTCGATTCAAGAAAGGTTAAATGTATGGGAATGATAAAAGATCTAGTAGTTACCCTGGCTCAGGTCCCGGTCAAGAGTATCCTGATGGATGTGGTTATCGCAGATATTCCCCCCAAATATGGTATGTTGTTATCTAGATCATGGGGATCCAAGTTGGGGGATTCACTACAATTGGACATGTCATATGCCATAATCCTTATATTCGGAGGTCAGTTTACCCATTTGTAGAGAGAAACAAGATTCGCGTATACTGTCAATGATCCTCAGAACCCAAATAACTTTCCCATTTACGTTGCAGACCAAGATCTGGGGAATTGCATATTGTCATTTGATTATAGTTTAGAGGGATGTCCAGAAGAACTTGATATGAAGCAAGAAGAACTTAGTCCCTTGACAGAAGAGCTGTGCAAAAATGGTATCTGGAAAATGTACTTCGATGGCGCTTCATCTTCTGAAGGAGCTGGTGCCGGTGTACTTTTAGTAGCGCCTGAAAGTAAGTTTATTGTTCCCTTCTCATATCGTTTGCAGTGGGATATAGATTACACCAATAACGTATGTGAGTATGAATCATTAATCTTAGGTTTAGAGGCTGCAAAGAAGCTAAATATAAAGAACTTGGAGGTTTACGGTGATGTTGAATTAATAGTAAGACAAGTAAACCGAAAATACCTAGCCAAGCATCCCAGATTAAGAACATATAGAAATTGTTCTTAGGATTTGATGGAGAATTTTTTCTCATCTGTAAAAGTCCATTTTATTCCTCGCGCAGAGAATCTACATGCTGACGCCTTAGCTAAGGCAGTCTCAACCTTTTCTCCTCCCACGAACGTTAAACTGAAATATCATATTGAAATCAGGTATAAAACCTCTATACCAGACAATGTCCAACACTGGCAGGTCTTTGAAGATGACGAACAAATTCATAAATTTCTTATGGCAATAGGTGAGTTCTCTGAAACTCATCCAGACCAAGAAAATCAAAACGACCCGATGTGGATTATGCAAGAGGGTGAAGATCCTGAAACCTTTCGGGAAAAAAAGTGGATCATCGTATGTTGGTCCTCAAAAACAACCAAATCCCGAAAGTCTTAATTCCTTTAGAGAGACTTTTCGATCAAAATGATATACCTGTGAAATCCACCTTGCAGCCCCAACCAGAAGAAGTGGAGGATTGCGACATAGGAACCAAAAAAGAATCCAGGATAGTAAAGATATCTAAATTCCTCCCTCCCAAGGTAAAAGACTAGTACAGAGACCTACTCAGACAGTATAAAGATGTTTTTTCCTGGTCCTATGACGAGATTTGAACTTATGATACTTCCATAATTGAGCACAAGATACCTTTGAAGCCTAGGGTCAAGCCTTTTAGGCAAAAGCTCAGGCAATTTAACCCCATTTTGTTGCTCATTATTGAAAATTAAGTTAAGAAGCTTTTAGATGCGAAAATAATTGTACCTCTAAGGTACTCAGACTGGGTGGCAAATTTGGTCCCTGTCAGAAAAAAGAACGGAGAAATTAGACTGTGTGTGGACTTTCGAAACTTGAACAGGTCCTCTCTTAAGGATAATTATCTACTTCCCAAAATGGACCATGTCCTAAAAAGAGTAGTTGGAGAAAATCAAATGTCTATGGTAGATGGGTTTTTTGGGTACAACCAATTCGCCATGAACGAGCAAGACAGAGAAAAAACCGCTTTCACCACACCATGGGGTACATTCATGTATGACAAAATGTCGTTTGGTTTGATGAACGCAGGGGCTACATTCCAACATGCTATGGACATCACTTCCGTTGGAGAAAGAGACAATTTCGTAGTCATCTACCTTGACGATTTGACGGTTTTCTCTAAAACCGATGAAGAACATTTGATCCATTTAAAACAGACTTTCGAAAAATGCCGCAGGTATGGCCTGTCTTTGAACCCAAAGAAATCACATTTCGCAATGCAAGAAGGTAAGCTCATGGGGAATATCATATCTAAAGATGGGATCAGGATTGATCCTAAGAGGATTGAAGCAATAGAAACTATAAATATTCCTAGAAACGTAAAAGAAATTCAATCTTTCTTAGGTACAATAATTTTTTTACGAAAATTTATACCAAATTTTGCTAAAATTGTCAAATTGATCACAGGAATGCTGAAGAAAGATAGCAGAGTAAATTGGACAACTGAGGCTAAAGCATCGTTCATGCATATAAAAAAGGTCATCAGCGAGGCACCTGTGTTAGCAAGCCCAGATTACTTGAAGGATTTCCTCATCTTCTTGTTCGCTTCTGAACATACTATCGCCGCGGTGTTGCTGCAAAAGGATGATGAAGGCTTCGAACGGTCAATCGCGTTTTTTAGCAAGAGCCTTAGAGACGCCAAACTAAAATATGATATAATAGAAAAACAGGCGTACGCAATGGTGAAAGCGCTAAAAGCATTCAGAACCTACGTTCTGCATTCAAAAATTATCTCATACGTACCAACCAGCGCTGTGAAGGATATATTGGTACAGCTAGATAGCGATGGAAAATGAGGGTGTTGGCTCGCTAAAATACAATAATTTGATCTGGAATTCAAGCCTACTAAATTGATAAAGGGGTAGGGTCTGGCCAAAATCATGGCTGAGTCGAACCTTAGAGCTCTTGATATCAATTGCCTCCAAGGGGGAGACGAAGACACACATTTGCAAGAGCCAGACGACTAGACACATCCAAGCAAGGTTGAAGAAAAATTCATGTCGTCATAAAGACATAGTTTTCTATTTTTTAAACCTGAAATGTCCAGATGGACTATCACCAGCCAAATGCAGAACCTTAAAACTCCACGCTGTAAAATATTGCATCTCTGAAAATCAACTATACTGGAAGGATCCGCTCGGGTTCTTACTAGTCTGTTTGGTTGAGTCAGAAACTCCATGGGTCATAGAAGAATTTCATAAAGGAATCTGTGGAGGACACCATGCATGGAGAGCCACAGCCTACAAGATTTTGAGGGCCGGATACTATTGGCCAAAACTATTTTCAGAGGTCAATGCCAAATTACGTACCTGCGACCTGTGTCAAATATTTGCTGGTAAACAGAAACTCCCTTCACTGCCACTCGTTCCAGTCAAAACTGAAGCTCCATTTCAACAATGGGGACTAGATTTTATAGGGGAAATTAATCCCCATTCCAGTGCTCAGCATAAGTGGATCCTAACAGCCACATATTATTTTACAAAGTGGGTGGAATCCATTCCAACCAAAAGGGCAACAGACTCGGTGGTGATTGACTTCTTGGAAGACAATATCTTGTCAAGATTCGAATGTCCCCAAAAGATTTTTACCGACAACGCCCAAGATTTTAAGTCCATGGCTATGATCAACTTTTGTCAGAAGTACAATATCGTCCTCAGCCATTCCACTGCTTATTACCCCCAAGGAAACGGGTTGGCCAAATCATCCAACAAGAGCCTGGTAAACATAATCAAGAAAATACTGGATGAGAATAAAAGATCATGGCATGTGCATTTGAAGTACGCATTGTGGGCAAACCGCATCAGCACTAAAAGGTCTATCGGAATTTCACCGTTTCAAATGGTCTAGGACTGATGTTGTTTTGCCTATAAACTTAGCATTGCTAGTGATGAAATTATGGCAGGATCAGAACAAAGAACCCAATCATGTAACCAGGAGAATTAACCAGTTGATCGAGGTTCAACAGCATAGAGTGGAGGTTGATGAGAAAATGCAGAAGTACCAGGACGATATGAAAGCATTATTCGACCTCAAGGCAAAAGACAGAGAGTTCCTCCCAGGTGACTTAGTGTTAAGATGGGATAAGAAAAGGGAAGAAGCCACGAAGCATGGCAAATTTGATAACCTTTGGTATGGACCATTCAGGGTCTCGGCTCCAGAAGGAAAAAAATTCCTTTCTTCTGGAAAATATTGACAGAGAAGTTCTCAACGCCCCTGTCAACGGGCGGTTTCTAAAGCACTACATGACGTAACAAAAAAAAAAAATTGTAAATAAATAAATTTCATTATGAATGTTTTGTACATATTTATATTTTCGTTCAAACATTTACTTTTAATTTTTGGTTTTCTTTCTTAAAATTCTGAACACCTTTCCAATAAGATTTGTATTTGTTTTTATAGGATTCTAGCTACAAATGAAACTAGCAAAGAAAAAATAATATCCAGGTCAGTGTTGGAAATAGAACGACTTAAAACATGTGATACATAAGAAAATTCATAGTCCATAAAGAAAGAAAAAAGAAAAGATAGAGGTAAGTGTTCTCATCATACAGGTCATGAAAGGATGACTCAAGCGAACTAAGGTAACATTGTTCAAATTACAATATAAAGGTTATATAACAGGATTATTTTGGGCACATAATCTTCAAATAAATGAATTTGAATGAATACCTTAAACCTAAAAACAGTCAGTAATAATTTTTGTTCCTAAATATATTCGAAAACTAATCCCGAATTGTTGTGACCTTTTGTGTATTAAGCCATTGAATTGCTTCCTTGTTTTCCGTCTATCTTTGGGCCTAACTTTCAGTGATTCATTATCTTCCCGAGTCTTTCTGAAGGGGTAAAATTTTTTCGTTTTAAACCTCAGGAATTTCGAAACAGACCTTAATAAGAAAGCTGGTCTTCACAACTACTTGATCTTCTACTAAGCTAAGGAACGTTTATAGCGATCCTAACTTTCCTAGGCTTTTCAACAGCATCGAAAAAAATCAAAGCTTGCTTGAACAAGATGTTCTTTAAAATATTATTATTTTCCCCTATCTCCCTAAGACTGAAGGTCTTGTGAGGGTCGAAGGAATATTGATACCGAGTAATCAAAATGAGTTGACAGACCTATGATACAAAATATTACACAGATCTCAGCCCTGATATAAACTGATTGCTCCCATCTTCGTGTTTTAAAAGAAAATTATAAGACAGGTGGTGAAAGGAAATTCAGAAATGATTTCCCCCACCTAGTCTAGGAAGACGATGAAAGGAAATTCAGAAATGATTGCCCTCGTCTTAGCGTTTAAACGCATAAATATTTTCTGAAGTGGTGAAAATAAATTCAGTAAAAATGGGTCAGATAACTTCACCGGGGTACTGAACAGGCTCACTGGCAGTGAAGCAATGTCTGAGAGATTTGTAAGGCTGTTATACATAAATATCAATCCACTCCGGTAACCAATGCTTTCTAAAAACCTGATCATTATCCCAATTTTTGACGGGACTTCCCTACTTAAAATTATATAATATCATTCTTTTGATGCAAGATGAGAATCACAAGATCTGTTGAATATTCTAGGGTTGTTTCGACTGTATTAAAATGACCCCAAAGTTAGTAGTGAGAAAGGGAAAGTTGTGAAAGTGACTTCGGCTGTGTTTGGAAAGAGCATCTGAGTTCGAAAAAACATCTTGAAGTATAAAACGAAGTTTTCCCTCCCTTCTATCTTTTTCCTTGAATTTTTCTGTTGATTTTGGCTCGTGACTCCATTTACCCAATAGTGGCACCTGGTCTACTGTTCTTCCCGCCTCACAGGAAGGTGG
This sequence comes from Picea glauca, assembly GCA_000966675.3. Lineage (NCBI taxonomy): Eukaryota > Viridiplantae > Streptophyta > Pinopsida > Pinales > Pinaceae > Picea > Picea glauca. The sequence continues at coordinate 196,490 of JZKD02S0642775.1, forward strand.
GATCCCTAGTTGGAGCCTATGTTGGAGCCGCCTTTATTTTTACCTTGCACAATTTTCAATTTTTGATACTTGAAATCTAAAGTGGATTTTCTTTTTCCTTCCGAGATCTTAAAACTATGAAATCTTGTCGCCAGGAGAGCAATGCTTTTCCACTTTCAAAACAGATCCATTTTCGCAAGTATGTTCGCTCTTTTGTTTTATTTAGGGGTCTCGTAGGTCAGATACTTTAAACCTTGAGTTCACACGTCCCGAGTCACGAAACAGAGAAGGGTAAAATCATGAAGCTGGGTAACACTTTCGTGACAATCGGGTCTCCAAAATTTCTAGCGGCAATTTTTCGGCCGAACAAATGTTACTTTTGGCCAAAATATTTTTCGGCCGAAAATTTTCACGTCAAATTTAACGGTGTCGTCAAAATTCGTGTACAATGTTTTTTGAATGAATTATTTTCCCGCGGTAAGAATATTTCGGCCGAAATAC
>JZKD02S0642775.1:197019-213272 GCA_000966675.3 Picea glauca
TACATTGTTGTGGAAAACAATAACTCATTATCATTCATTTCATATTTAACGAACATACTGTTAAACAATTGTCAAATTGACATATCAAATCTTGACAAAAAAAAATTAAAAAATATTCATTGGAAAGATAACAAAATTATTTACAAGTTTTGTTTTTACTGTAAAGTGAAATTCTAAATAAAAAAAATACTTTTGTATGCCAGAAGTTGAAGAACTTGTGAAAATACAGTTTTTTTTGTCATAAAACAAGCAAAAGTGTTACCCGGCTTCATGATTTTACCCAGAAGTCATTTATAATTTCCACCCAAGACATTAACTAGGGTAAAACTTTTAACTCATGAGTATACGTTGTCGGGTGTTCACGCCTCGGCATTCGTCTAACCTAATTTTTTGTTTTTACAGCTCCGAGAGCCGAGAACACAATAACTTTTGTGATAACCTGGGTCAAGAACTAACCATGGTTAAATTTGGTTCTCAGCACTTCGCCACTCGGCACTTTCCTTCATAAATTTAAAGTGTCTAAAACCCTGACTCATGAGGTTGCGATGTAATTATAATAAGATTAATTAGTCACCTAATCTAAGATTTCCTTCTCATAATTTGAGCCTTAATTATCACCACATCGCAATATCGCGACTCGGCATATCATTCTCCCAAAAATCTGTCTTCGAAGTTCCGAATCGCGATATGGTGAATAAATTAATTATATTAAGGATGCGCCAAATCAAAGTTACTATTAATTAACCTAAAATCATCACTCGCAGTCTCGCGAGTTGAAGAGTCAAAATGTAAAAAGGAAATTCACGATGCAGCATACGGTGAGAAAATTATTTACGTTGCTGAGATTTGAAAATTTAAAAGAATGAGAAATATGTCCTACGCATCGAGGTTTGCACATTTCCCAAGGTAACTTTTTACTCTCCATACTCCGAATGACCATTAGAGCGCCAAACATTGATGACATTAATGAAGAATTAGGGTGAATCCACGAATAAGTAAGATCAGATTTACGCAATAAATTTGTTTCTAATTGCAATTTGACAGACTTATTTCGAATAGTACAGAGTTTTCAAATATATACGAGAGTTTCATTTCATTTCAAACATTTTTCATAAGCGCACAGAGCTCACCTTTCTCTGAGTGAACTAATTTCTGCATGTATACACAGGTCTATCGTAGAAGAGCAAAAACACAAGTTTCAGCCATGGCTCCAAGGAGAGCAGGGAAGGCAAATATCGAGGTTGCAGGGCAAGGCCCTGATAATGTCTCCGACACTTCACCCCAGAGTGGTGGCTCAGTACCCAGCTGGTCGTTTGTTTCAGATATTCTTCAATTTGAGTTGGTGAATTAATCAGACTCCGATGACAATGATAATGAAAAAGATGACCTGAACACTAAATACAAGATAGTTGTTCAATCAGGAATGCATCGGGTTGCAACCAGACCTCGGTTTCTCCCATATTATGACATGATCCGATGGGCATTGGATCACATAGACCTACCCACCAGAACTATCATAAGCAAACAACGGACCATGGTTGGGACTTTCAGACCAGAGCATATACAAACCATGTATAAGATCCCAACAACCTCTGAATACACTTATGATGCTGAATTCCTGGAGGGATTCAAACAGAAGGAATGCATTCAATATGAAAAAACCATGCCCGGATTGATAAAAGATTGGGTTTCGCGCTTCGCAAAATTCAGAGCAAACGACCAAGGTGTTTATTCAATCGCTTCGCTGGAGCCACATTATATGTATGTGGCGATGATGACTTGCCGACTGTTCAAAAAGGAGGATACTTCGTATTTCTACATTGCGTGGGTACCTCTCATATTTCGGGTAGCAGAAGGTTTCTCATTTAATTGGGCAAAGATACTCTCTGACAGTTTGTTCAACAGGGTCACCGAGTACCGAGAGCAGAAGGAAAGTGGGAGATCATCATCTTTTTTTCATGTCTGCATATATCATGGACGCAATATGTTCCATGACACCGTTCCCGTTGATGAACTGGGCTTGGAGTCCAGCCATATAAAAGCCTATACATGAGTATCACGATAAATTGTGGGAAAATAAATCAAACAAATTTATTTACGAAATTTTCAACTGGGTGATGGTGCCTATGCACATCGCCATTTTTGGTCGTTCGCCACCTTGTATCTTTGAAAGCATTGCTGCAAATCTGAGTGGTATAGCTGATTGGTACATAGAAACAGAGTTTTCGTATTTTAGGGTGTTTGAAGCTACTGTTCCCCCGCTTGCGCTACCACTGTTCATCCCCGACAAGCTGGCATGTCGCGAGATTTCTCAACAAATAGTGATTGGTAGAGTAAGTAAAGAGCTCAAACCATCATCGAAGAAGGTATGGTCATTTTTCCCCATTCGGCTAAATTCTTATTCCTTATTGGATTTTGGGCATGCCAAAGCTAAGGCTGCAACCTTGGAAGAATTGAGTTTGGTCTCTATTGAGTATAAAAAGCATGATCCTCAGAAAATTGTAAGAAACCATTTGGTAAATTGTGGAATGAAGAATTTTGAATATGAGTGTTCACCCTCAGATGATATTTTCTGAGGGGCGAGGTCTTATGGGGAAGTGCTAGTTCGAATCTGATCTTTGGCACCCAAAGACATGACCTTTGTTTTAAAATTCCAAGAGCATAGACGAAGAAGCCTTCCCACTGTGTTGGGAGGTTTGGGTATTTCTGAGGAAAAAAAGAAGGCTGCTGAAGGTTCTGAGGAGCAAATTCCTAACCCCGAAAAACACCAGGAAGGGGGGTCTGGGAAGACTCCCAAAGCAGAAGAAGAGACCAAGGATCCATCCAAAGAACATAGTCTAGAGGTGGAAGTAAAGAACACAGACCTGCCAGAAACCCAGAATCCCGAAACCAAGACGAAGACCTCTGATCCTCCGAAGAAGCAGGACTCAGTTGTCACACCAGGAAAGGCAGCAAAACAGATCGGGGAAACCATCACTTCTGTCACCCCCTTGCAGTCAACGCAAGGGAATATAGAAGAGGGATGGATTTTTGGTGAGGAGCTAATGCCTATCAGAGCAGAAGAACTTCCTCCAAATGAGTTCTTCTTTGACAAAAAGATAAAAGCAGTTGTGAAAAGGGAGTTCTACTAGGATGAAGGATCAACTGCTAAAAAATTCAAATTGATGACAGATGGAAAGAATAAAAAGAATGATGAATTCACCACAGAGATCGCAGGAACGCTAGGAGCGTATGCGTTGGCAAATCAATTCTCGGTTCGGATGTTGAAAAATCAGCTCAAAAGAAAGAATCGCCTAATCAAGACTCTCGAAGCCCGAGTAGCTTCGGCTGCAGAAAGCGATAAGAGTCAGGCGAGTGGAGAAATAGAACTGGCCTGATTGGCTGATCAAAAGGAAATAGAAGTCCTCAAAACCAATTTGGAACAAGCGAATTCAGTGATCCGAGATGGTCGGATACAGGCAGGTCAGCAGAGGAGTAGGATCACAGGGTTGCAGGCTCAGTTAGAGGTTGTTGAAAGCAGGATGATCGACGTCGAGGGGTTTAAATCCTAAGTGATTGATATCCAGAGAAGGATCTCTTCTGTACAATAGAGTCTGTTAGACAAAGTGGGGGTGATTTGAGAAGATTGCATGTTGATGCATCGTATTTCAGAAAATCTGATTGCCAAAGAAAGGGACGCAGAGGCTACTCGGGTCGCCTTTCAATAGGCAGTGATAGCTACCAACAACAGATTTTCGACAGATTCTTCAGGAGTCACCATCGCTGAAAAAACTAGAGGTAATATTTTGTTAAAGGATTGGGAACATAATATTACCTTAAGCAAGGAACAGGCTCAAAAAGTAACCAATTCATTAGAAGAAGCCTTCAATGCTATAGATGGCGAGCTGTTAGGAATGGAGAGTGGAGGTGACTCAAAGATGCTAAGGCAAATGAATGTAGATCAGATTTCCCTCGATCTAAAGGAGAAGAATGAAATAAATTCGACGGATATCTCTAAGATGGACAGGATATACATGGCTCAAGTTGATAAACATTTAATTCAACCGAGCACACAACTCAATGCACTTGACATCATTGATGCACAAATGGGTGATAAACTTCCATAGTTATCCCAAGAGTGCTATTTCTCCAAGGCCAGCTGTCAAGCGGAGCCTTCACAGCTTGTATCCCAGTTTGTGGACAAATGTATCATATGCACCGAATCCACGCAAAGACAAGCACCTGGCGCCTTTTCAAAATGGAGTAGTAAAGATGGAGTGAATTCGCCCCTCTCATTTGTAACTGAATTTATGAAACCRTTGAGTTTCTAAACTGATCTGCAAATTTGTATAAATAGATCACAAAAAGAAGAAGAAAAGGMTGGACCTTTTTGGTATTGATTGTAATAGAGTTTTTGCATTAAGAAGTTAATACAAGMAAATTTGAAGATTCCCGATTCCGTCCCAACTGTATTACAAGTTTGTTTTCTTTATGTTTCATGTTTCATTTCATTCCACTTTTCATAATTGATGTGTATCGCTATACTTTAGTACGACCACTACTATAGCGAAGGGATTTTGTCTTTCTGTAATTGGTTATTGTCTTTCCTCTGCACCAGCTATCAACGGGTGTGAGACCAATTTGCATTTACGGAATTATATATTTATTTACACTATGTCAATTATTTCCATACTAATTTCTTCTTCTGTATATGTGTGAGTTTTCTATTGACAGGAACCTTACGTTATCTACAACTAAATGTTTTTCTCTCACCCTCATCTTTTTATTAAAAATAATACAGTTACGGGAAAGGGCCTTCTGTTTGCATTTCTATTTTATTCTTAAAGTAAAAATTTCTATTTATTAAGACCAAATTGAAACAACGTTGAAATCTCTCTTTAAATCATTTCTTACTGGTAATGTTCCTCAATGACTGTTCCTACAACAAATCAACCGAATATTGAACTCAGACTATCTAATCAAACACACATTGCTTTAAATCTTTTTGATATAATCCTTAAAAATGCTAACACCTGAGAAGAACTTGAACATTCATGGGCAGCCATTGAACAAGATATTACTACTCAGGAACAGTTTGAAGCTAGACAACGAGAATGTAGAAATCCTCATTAATTTCCTATACCGAAGGTTAGCGTAATTCTTTTATAAATTTTTAACATACTTTCGGATGCCTTGACACTGTACTTGTGAGCCTTAAGTACAGAATCAGGAACAACATATTTCTGGCGCCGTTGACGGGGAACGAAGTTACGAAATCTTTTCCCTGGGAAAACGACAAATTATTTCGTTGATAGTGTTACTCTTTGATAGTGAACATAGAGTGCACACAGTTTTAAGGCTTTTTAAAAATCTTTCACTTGGCGACTCCACAGAAACACAAGCTGGAATCTAGTAGAAAGAGTACCAGACAGAACCCAAATGGCAAGCTGATTACACCTGTTAATGATACTGAAAATTTTTTAAGAGCGAGAGGCTCGTTTGAGGCAACCGCTACCGTTTATAAGCCTAAAAACCCACCTTTAAAGACTAAATTCCCTTTAGAACCTTCTACTTCATACAGCCCTCGGTTTGATACCAAAAATCCAAAAACCAACTACTCTGAAGTTAGGAGTGAGATCCACCAGACTTTCCCCTCTATAAACAAAGGAAAGGGTCCATCAGAAAGATCATTTTCATTTGACATCCCAGCTTTTCTTCGGCAGAACTTCCCAGTCTCACCTGATTCCAAAGAGTGTGTTACACCCCTATCCTCTACTCCCAATTCGATGGCAGGCGTCGAAGGAGGAGGTGGAGGACAACAGAATGTCCCTCCTCCCAGAGTATTTGCAAAAGTAGCAGTGAGAAATATCACTTGTATTACCTTACCGATTTTGGGTCTCTAAAGAAAAAGAACTCAGAAACAGTTATGGAATTTATTTTGAGATTTAACAAACTGTATAACAAGATTCCAGCCACTGTGAAACCTTTCGAACCCTCAACCAAAGTAACCTTTGCGGGAGCTTTCGAACCTGATTTTGCACTACTTTTGCGGGAAAGAAGAGGAGCCACCCTAAATAGAATGCAAGACGATGCTGTCAAAATAGAATCTAATATGATGGCTTCAGGTAAATTCAAGGCTAAAGTAGAAGCAATCAACCACGAAAATAGACGCTATAGGGAACCTGCAGGTCCTTCAGGGTCAAATAGATACACTGATGACAAAGTAGATGATATGGCCCGAGTAATTAAAGAACTGTCTAACAAAATCTCTAGGATGGAGTTAGAACAAGTTAAAGATGATTATTCTAACAAAAAATACTTCAGGAGAAATCCAAATCCCCAAAATCAACAGAGACAAATAAAGAATGAAGATCAAAAAATACAAGCTCCACTAAAAAACGAAAATTTTATATGAGCAAATGACCTCCAATATTTCGGAGATTCGGAAGATGAAGTCACGTCTTTCGGTGATGAATGTTCACAGCCATTTCTGACCAGGGAAGACTATGAGAAATTTTTAAACACCTCACAACCGTCTAATGAAGAGGAAGAAGGTGATCATACCGACCTCTGCGTGTCTCAACCAGAAACGGAAATGATAGCGGCTGATTTTCAACCCAAATACAATCTGAGATCTAAAAAAAAGCCCACCTCAACTGACCAACCTAAGAGAATCCTTCAAAGGGGTCAATCGCATGAACCTCCTTTGGAAGAGACATTGTTACCCAGAAATAAAGTCAAGGTAGCAAAATCTCAAGAGTTTGAGGTGAAAAAAGCTGAAACCCAAACAAAGGAAACTGAACTAGTAGATAAAGTTACATCTTCGACTAAGATCACAAGTGATAAAGCAATCTAGACAAATAAGTCGGAAAGAAAAAGCTCAGAAGTCTTAACCAAAGAAACAAAAAAGGTAAATACATCTTTCAATTTTGAAAATGAATTAAATAAAATTCAGATACCGATTCCTTTGGTAGAATTGGCAAAAAAACCCACTTATCGGAAATAAATTGCCCAAGTGATGGGTGTCTATGAGTCAGAAAATCACTCTGATGTTATCAACCTAGAAGACGATAGACCTAACATCACCTTTGGTCCTCATTTTGAGGGATCCAAAGACAACGTCGCGCCTTTCTATATCATCCTGAATATACATGATCAGTTACTGCATAACTGTATGTTAGACTGCAGGGCTTCACATAATGTTATGCCCAAAATTATAATGGAGAGGCTGGGTCTCCAGATCACTACACCCTATGGAAATCTATACTCTTTTGATTCAAGAAAGGTTAAATGTATGGGAATGATAAAAGATCTGGTAGTTACCCTGGCTCAGGTCCCGGTCAAGAGTATCCTGATGGATGTGGTTATCGCAGATATTCCCCCCAAATATGGTATGYTGTTATCCAGATCATGGGGAGCCAAGTTGGGGGGTTCWYTACAATTGGACATGTCATATGCYACAATCCCTATATTYGGWGGTYAGTTTACCCRTTTGTACAGAGAAACAAGATTRGCGTATACTGTCAGTGATCCTCAGAACCCAAATAACTTTCCCATTTACGTTGCAGACCAAGATCTGGGGAATTGCATATTGTCATTTGATGATAGTTTAGAGGGATGTCCAGAAGAACTTGATATGAAGCAAGAAGAACTTAGTCCCTTGACAGAAGAGTTGTGCAAAAATGGTATCTGGAAAATGTACTTCGATGGCGCTTCATCTTCCGAAGGAGCTGGTGCTGGTGTACTTTTAGTAGCGCCTGAAGGTAAGTTTATTGTTCCCTTCTCATATCGTTTGCAGTGGGATATAGATTACACCAATAACGTATGTGAGTATGAAGCATTAATCTTAGGTTTAGAGGCTGCAAAGAAGCTAAATATAAAGAACTTGGAGGTTTACGGTGACGTTGAATTAATAGTAAGACAAGTAAACCGACAATACCTATCCAAGCATCCCAGATTAAGAACATACAGAAATTGTGTTTGGGATTTGATGGAGAATTTTTTCTCATTTGTAAAAGTCCGTTTTATTCCTCGCGCAGAGAATCTACATCCTAACGCCTTAGCTAAGGCAGCCTCAACCTTTTCTCCTCCCACGAACGTTAAACTGAAATATCATATTGAAATCAGGTATAAACCCTCTATACCAGACAATGTCCGACACTGGTAGGTCTTTGAAGATGACGAACAAATTCAGAAATTTCTTATGGCAATAGATGAGTTCTCTGAAACTCATCCAGACCAAGAAAATCAAAACGACCCGATGTGGATTATGCAAGAGGGTGAAGATCCTGAAACCTTTCGGGAAAAAATAGTGGATAATCGTATGTTGGTCCTCAAAAACAACCAAATCCCGAAAGGCTTAATTCCTTTAGAGATACTTTTCGATCAAAATGATATACCTGTGAAATCCACTTTGCAGCCCCAACCAGAAGAAGTGGAGGATTGCGACATAGGAACCGAAAAAGAATCCAGGATAGTAAAGATATCTAAATTCCTCCCTCCCAAGGTAAAAGACCAGTACAGAGACCTACTCAGACAGTATAAATATGTTTTCGCTTGGTCCTATGACGAGCTTTGAACTTATGATACTTCCATAATTGAGCACAAGATACCTTTGAAGCCTAGGGTCAAGCCTTTTAGGAAAAAGCTCAGGCAATTTAACCCCATTTTGTTGCCCGTTATTGAAAAGGAAGTTAAGAAGCTTTTAGATGCGAAAATAATTGTACCTCTAAGGTACTTAGACTGGGTGGCAAATTTGGTCCGTGTCAGAAAAAAGAACGGAGAAATTAGACTGTGTGTGGACTTTCAAAACTTGAATAGGTCCTCTCTTAAGGATAATGATCTGCTTCCCAAAATGGACCACGTCCTAAAAAGGGTAGTTGGAGCAAATCGAATGTCTATGGTAGATGGGTTTTCTGGGTACAACCAAATTGCCATGAACGAGCAAGACAGAGAAAAAACCGCTTTCACCACACCATGGGGTACATTCATGTATGACAAAATGTCGTTTGGTTTGATGAACGCAAGGGCTACATTCCAACGCGCTATGGACATCGCTTTCGTTGGAGAAAGAGACAAGTTTGTAGTCATCTACCTTGACGATTTGATGGTTTTCTCTAAAATCGATGAAGAACATTTGATCCATTTAAAACAGACTTTCGAAAAATGCCGCAGGTATGGCCTGTCTTTGAACCCAAAGAAATCACATTTCGCAATGCAGGAAGGTAAGCTCCTGGGGCATATCGTATCTAAATATGGGATCGGGATCGATCCTAAGAGGATTGAAGCAATAGAAACTATAAATATTCCTAGAAACGTAAAAGAAATTCTATCTTTCTTAGGTACAATAATTTTTTTACGAAAGTTTATACCAAATTTTGCTGAAATTGTCAAATTGATCACAGGAATGTTGAAGAAAGATAGCAGAGTAAATTGGACGATTGAGGCTAAAGCATCATTCGTGTATATAAAAAAGGTCATCAGTGAGGCACCTGTGTTAGCAAGCCCAGATTACTTGAAGTATTTCCTCATCTTCTCATTCGCTTCTGAACATACTATCGTCGCGGTGTTGCTGCAAAAGGATGATGAAGGCTTCGAACGACCGATCGCATTTTTTAGGAAGAGCCTTAGAGACGCCAAACTAAAATATGATATAATATAAAAATAGGTGTACGTAGTGGTGAAAGCGCTAAAAGCATTCAGAACCTACGTTCTTCATTCAAAAATTATCGCATACGTACCAACCAACGCTATGAAGGATATATTGGTACAGCTAGATAGCAATGGAAAACGAGGGCGCTGGCTCGCTAAAATACAAGAATTTGATCTGGAAGTCAAGCCTACTAAATTGATAAAGGGGCAGGGTCTCGCCAAAATCATGGCTGAGTCGAACCTTAGAGCTCTTGATATCAATTGCCTCTAAGGGGGAGACGAAGACACACATTTGCAAGAGCCAGACGACCAGACACATCCAAGCAAGGTTGAAGAAAAATTCATGTCGTCAGGCTGGTATAAAGACATGGTTTTCTATTTGTTAAACCTGAAATGTCTATATGGACTATCACCAGCCAAATGCAGAACCTTAAAACTCCACGCTGTAAAATATTGCATCTCCGAAAATCAACTATACTAGAAGGATCCGCTCGGGTTCTTACTAGTCTGTCTGGTTGAGTCAGAAACTCCACGGGTCATAGAAGAATGTCATAAAGGAATCTGTGGAGGACACCATGCATGGAGAGCCACAGCCTACAATATTTTAAGGGTCAGATACTATTGGCCAAAACTATTTTCGGAGGTCAATGCCAAAGTGCGTACCTACGACCTGTGTCAAATATTCCCTGGTAAACAGAAACTCCCTTCACTTCCACTCGTTCCAGTCAAAACTGAAGCTCCATTTCAACAATGGGGACTAGATTTTACAGGGGAAATTAATCCCCATTCCAGTGCTCAGCACAAGTGGATCCTAACAGCCACAGATTATTTTACAAAGTGGGTGGAAGCCATTCCAACCAAAAGGGAAATAGACTCGGTGGTGATTGACTTCTTGGAAGACAATATATTGTCAAGATTCGGATGTCCCCGAAAGATTGTTACTGACAACGCCCAAGATTTTAATTCCATGGCTATGATCATCTTCTGTTAGAAGTACAATATCGTCCTCGTCCATTCCACTGCTTATTACCCCCAGGGAAACGGGTTGGCTGAATCATCCAACAAGAGCCTGGTAAACATAATCAAGAAAATACTGGATGAGAATAAAATATCCTGGCATGTGCATTTGAAGTACGCATTGTGGGCAAACTGCATCAGCACTAAAAGGTCTATCGGCATTTCACCATTTCAAATGGTCTATGGGACTGATGTTGTTTTGCCTATAAACTTAGCATTGCCAGTGATGAAATTATGGCAGGATCAGAATGAAGAACCCAATCATGTAACCAGGAGAATTAACCAGCTGATCGAGGTTCAATAGCATAGAGTGGAGGTTGATGAGAAAATGCAGAAGTACCAGGACGATATGAAAGCACTATTCGACCTCAAGGAAAAAGACAGAGAGTTCCTCCCAGGTGACTTAGTGTTAAGATGGGATAACAGAAGGGAAGAAGTCGTGAAGCATGGCAAATTTGATAACCTTTGGTATGGACCATTCAGGGTCTCGGCTCCAGAAGGAAAAAATTCCTTTCTTCTGGAAAATATTGATGGAGAAGTTCTCAGCGCCCCTGTCAACGGTCGGTTTCTAAAGCACTACATGACGTAACAAAAAAAATAAAATTGTAAATAAATAAATTTCATTATGAATGTTTTGAACATATTTATATTTTCGTTCAAACATTTACTTTTAATTTTTGGTTTTCTTTCTTAAAATTCTCAACACCTTTTCAATAATATTTGTATTTGTTTTTACAAGATTCCAGCTGCAGATGAAACTAGCAAAGAAAAAAAAATGTGCAGGTCAGTGTTGGAAATAGAACGACTTAAAATAGGTGATACATAAGAAAATTCATAGTCCATAAAGAAAGCGAAAAGAAAAGATAGAGGTAAGCGTTCTCATCATACAGGTCATGAAAGGTTGATTCAAGTGAACTAAGGTAACATTGTTCAAATTACAATATAAAGGTTATATAACAGGATTATTTTGGGCACATAATCTTCAAATAAATGAATTTGAATGAATACCTTCAACCTAAAAATAGTCAGTAATAATTTTTGTTCCTAAATATATTCGAAAACCAGTCCTGAACTGTTGAGACCTTTTGTGTATTAAGCCATTGAATTGCTTCCTTGTTTTCCGTCTATCTTTGGGCCTAACTTTCAGTGATTCATTGTCTTCCTGAGTCTTTCTAAAGGGGTAAAAATTTTTCATTTTAAACCTCAGGAATTTCGAAACAAACCTTAATAAGAAAGCTGGCCTTCACAACTACTTGATATTCTGCTAAGCTAATGAACGTTTATAGCGATCCTAACTTTCCTAGGCTTTTCAACAGCGTCGAAAAAAATCAAAGCTTGCTTGAACAAGATGTTCTTTAAAATCTTATTATTTTCCCCTGTCTCCCTAAGAACGAAGGTCTTGTGAGGGTCGAAGGAAGATTGATACTGAGTAATCAAAATGAGTTGACAGACCTCTGATACAAAATAGTACACAGATCTCAGCCCTGATATAAACTGATTGTTCCCATCTTCGTGTTTTAAAAGAAAATTATAAGACAGGTGGTGAAAGGAAATTCAGAAATGATTGCCCCCACCTAGTACAGGAAGACGATGAAAGGAAATTCAGAAATGATTGCCCTCGTCTTAGCATTTAAACGCATAAATATTTTCCGAAGTGGTGAAAAGAAATTTAGTAAAAAGGGGTCAGATAACTTCACCAGGGTACTGAACAGGCTCGCTGGCAATGAAGCAATGTCTGAGAGATCTATAAGGCTATTATACATAAATATCAATCCACTCCTGTAACCAATGCTTTCTAAAAACCTGATCATTACCCCATATTTCGACGGGACTTCCCTACTTAAAATTATATAATATCATTCTTTTGATGCAAGCTGAGAATCACAAGATCTGTTGAATATCCTAGGGTTGTTTCGACTGTCTTAAAATGAACCCAAAGTTAGTAGTGAGAAATGGAAAGTTGTGAAAGTGACTTCAGCTGTGTTTGGAAAGAGCATCCGAGTTCGAAAAAACCTCTTGAAGTGTAAAATGAAGTTTTCCCTCCCTTCTATCTTTTTCCTTAAATTTTTCTGTTGATTTTGGCTCGTGACTCCATTTACCCAATAGTGGCACCTAGTCTACTGTTCTTCCTGCCTCACAAGAAGGCGGGATCCCTAGTTGGAGCCTATGTTGGAGCCGCCTTTGTTTTTACCTTGCACAATTTTCAATTTTTGATACTTGAAATCTAAAGTGGATTTTCTTTTTCCTTCCGAGATCTTAAAACTCTGAAATCTTGTCGCCGCGATAGCAATGCTTTTCCACTTTCAAAAAAGATCCATTTTCGCAAGTATGTTCGTTCTTTTGTTTTATTTCGAGGTCTCATAGGTCGGATACTTTAAGCCTTGAGTTCACACGTCCCGAGGCACGAAACGGCGAAGTCATTTATAATTTCCACCCAAGACATTAACTAGGGTAAAACTTTTAACTCATGAGTATACGTTTTCGGGAGTTCGCGCCTCGACATTCGTCTAACCTAAGTTTTTGTTTCTACAGCTCTGAGAGCTGAGAACATGATAACTTTTGTGATAACCTGGGGCAAGAACTAACCATGGTTAAATTTGGTTCTCGACACTTCGCCACTCGACACTTTCCTTCATAAATTTAAAGTGTCTAAAACCCCGACTCATGAGGTTGCGACGTAATTATAATAAGATTAATTAGTCACCTAATCTAATATTTCCTTCTCATAATTTGAGCCTTAATTATCACCACATCGCGATATCGCGACTCAGCATATCATTCTCACAAAAATCTATCTTCGAAGCTCAGAATCGCAATATGGTGAATAAATTAATTATATTAAGGATGCGCCAAATCACAGTTACTATTAATTAAGCTAAAATCGGCACTCGCAGTCTCGCGAGTTGAAGAGTCAAAATGTAAAAAGGAAATTCACGATGCAGCGAACGACGAGAAAATTATTTACGTTGCTGAGATTTGAAAATTTGAAATAATGAGAAATATGTCCCGCGCATCGAGGTTTGCACATTTCCCAAGGTAACTTTTTACTCTCCATACTCCGAATGACCGTCAAAGCACCAAACATTGATGACATTAATGAAGAATTAGGGTGAATCCATGAATAAGTAAGATCGGATTTATGCAATAAATTTGTTTCTAATTGTGATTTGACAGACTTATTTCAAATAGTACAGAGTTTTCAAATATATACGGGAGTTTCATTTTATTTCAAACATTTTTCATAAGCACACAAATCTCACCTTTCTCCGAGTGAACTAATTTATGCATGTATACACAGGTCTATCACAGAAGAGCGAAAACAAAAGTTTCAGCCATGGCTCCAAGGAGAGCAGCAAAGGCGAATATCGAGGTTGTAGGGCAAGGCCCTGATAATGTCTCCGACACTTCGCCCCGAAGTGGTGGCTCAGTACCCAGCTGGTCGTTTGTTTCAAATATTCTTCAATCTGAGTTGGTGAATTGCTCAGACTCCGATGACAATGATAATGAAAAAAATGACCTGAACACTAAATACAAGATAGTTGTTCAATCAGGAATGCATCGGGTTGCAACCAGACCTCGGTTGCTCCCATATTATGACATGATCCAATGGGCATTGGATCACATAGACCTACCCACCAGAACTATCATAAGCGACCAACGGACCACGGTCGGGACTTTTAGACCAGAGCATATCCAAACCATGTATAAGATCCCATCAATCTCTAAATACACTTATGATGCTGAATTTCTGGAGGGATTCAAACAGAAGGAATGCGTTCAATATGACAAAACCATGCCCGGATTGATAAAAGATTGGGTTTCACACTCCAAAAAATTCAAAGCAAATGACCAAGGTGTTTATTCAATCGCTTCGCTGGAGCCACATTATATGTATGTGGCAATGATGACTTGCCGACTGTTCAGAAAGGAGGATACTTCGCATTTCTACATTGCGTGGGTACCTCTCATATTTCGAGTAGCAGAAGGTTGCTCATTTAATTGGGAAAAGATGCTCTCTGACAGTTTGTTCAACAGGGTCACCGAGTATCGAGAGAAGAAGGAAAGTGGGAGATCGTCATCTTTTTTCATGTCTGCGTATATCATGGATGCAATATGCTCCATGAAACCATTCTCGTTGATGAACTGGGCTTGGAGTCCAGCCATAGAAAATCCTGTACATGAGTATCACGACAAATTGTGGGAAATAAATCAAACAAATTTATTTACGAAATTTTCAACTAGGTGATGGTGCCTTCGCACATCGCCATTTTTTGTCGTTCGCCACCTCGTATCTCTGAAAGCATTGTTGCAAATCTGAGTGGTATAGATGATTGGTGTAACACCTCCACTATCATAATTTAAAATTTTGGGGTTAATATCCCACAAACCTGCCTTAGCGAAATGCCAATCCCTGGTTCACTATCGGGATTCAGGGTTTCTAATGTCAAAACTCATTCACCCCCATGACTCGCGATCCTCCAAATCCCGATGCGCTCCTTAACGCATTAAGTCTCCGGGCCAAGCCTGTGGTCTACTGCCTTTACGACCGTGGTATTACCTTTTGTACGGGGCTACTCCTATTGGAGTTTCAGGATTTTCGTTGTCGTAATTCACGAGTTCTCAGAACTCTCAGTTCTCCGATCCCCGATATGCTCCTAACGCATTATCCCTATATGCTATACAATAGTCTATGTGACCGCTTACCATAAGACCACTGCCGTATAACCTCCCATCGGAATTTCAGCATTTGTGCTGACACAAAACACATGTCCACGAGAATTGCGAATTCCCAATTCGCGATTCTCTCCGGGTGCTTGACACGCGTCCTTCCTACAACTCCATCCTCCTCCGCTAGTGGGCTTGACAGCTAACTCCCACTCATCGAGGTTTCGCGGTTCGCGACTCCGTATGGCAAGAGTTCCTTGCATTCGTAAACCCCGATATGACGAACCCCGACTATGTTAGATCCACTGACACGCGTCCCTCAAATGATGGACGGTCTTGATTGTATCGGAGAATCGTGTATCGCGATTTCCTTGTGCACAAATATCTTGTCTCCGGGAACCCCGATTCCCGATCTCTGACTCTTCGGGATCCTTTGCCACGTGTCCCTTGTATCGACGGCTCATGATGATATCGGGATTTCGCATATCACAGTTTTGTAATGTAAGGGTTTCATGTCCTTGAAATCCCCGATACACCGATTCCCGATTTTCCGAACTCCGACTTTCTGGGATCTCTCGCCACGTGTCCCTTCTGTTTGGACGGTTCAGATCCTATCGAGAGATCGTAGATCGCGATCTCCTGTTACACAATTTCCTTACCATCAAAAACTCCGATAAACAAAACGCTGACAGCGCACGATCCTTTGCCACCTGTCCTCGCAGACGGACGGTCCGGATTGATTCTCCAGGTTTCGGGACTTATGATGTCCTGGTTCTCATAGCCTCGAGAACTCCAATTTCCCGATCCACGACTCTACGGGATCCTATGACACGCGTCCTCGAACAATGGACGGTCCAGATCTGATCGGGAAATCGCGTATCGTGATTCCGATATGTAATGGTTTTATACTCCCCAAATCTCCGATAGTAAAAATCCCGACG
>JZKD02S0642775.1:213911-225960 GCA_000966675.3 Picea glauca
TCCCCATCCCTCATCAAGCCATCAACCTACCAGCCTGCAAGGCATTTATTTCAGAGCTAGCGAGCCGCTTTTGGTTCTCCGGGCCAGTGGAGTCCAAATACGGTATTAAATTCTCAGTGGAAGTTAACGCCCCTTTTCAAGGTGCCCTGCACCACCATCGTGGTCTCTTTTCCGCACATCCCCTCTCAGCAATTCTGTAATATAAATTCATAATGTTATTTACATTTTCATCATGCTTTAGCATGGTAATTCCTGTATTAGGATTAATTACAAATTTGGGGGAAACAGGGTGTTACAATTGGTACGTAGAAACAGAGTTTTCCTATTTTAGGGTGTTCAGAGCTACTGTTCCCCCACTTGCGCTACCACTGTTCATCCCCAACAAGCTGGCATGTCACGAGATTTCCCGACAAATAGTGATTGGCGGAGTAAGTAAAGATCTCAAACCATCATCGAAGAAGGTATGGTCGTTTTTCCCCATTCAGCTAAATTCTTATTCCTTATTGGATTTTGGGCATGACAAAGCTGAGGCTGCAACCTTGGAAGAATTGAGTTTGGTCTCTATTGAGTATAAAAAGCATGATCCTCAGAAAATTGTAATCAACCATTTGGAAAATTTTGGACTGAAGAAGTTTGAACACGAGTGTTCACCCTCGGATGATATTTTCTGAGGGGCGAGGTCTTATGGGGAAGTGCTAGTTCGAATTTGATCTTTGGCACCCGAAGACATGACCTTTGTTTTAAAATTCCAAGAGCATAGATGAAGAAGCCTTCCCACTGTGTTGGGAGGTTTGGGTATTTCCGAGGAAAAAACGAAGGATGTTGAAGGTTCCGAGGAGAAAATTCCTAACCCCAAAAAACACCAGGAAGGAGGGTCTGGGAAGAATCCCGAAGAAGAAGAAGAGACCAAGGATCCATCCAAAGAACATAGTCCAGAGGTGGAAGTAAATAACACAGACCCACCAGAAACCCAGAATCCCGAAACCGAGATGAAGACCTCTGATCCTCCGAAGAAGCAGGACTCAGTCATCACACCAGGAAAGGAAGCGAAACAAATTGGGGAACCCATCACTTCTGTCACCCCCTTGCAGTAAACGTAAGGGAATATAGAAGAGGGATGGATTTTCGGTGAGGATCTAATGCCTATCAGAGCAGAAGAACTTCCTCCAAATGAGTTCTTCTTTGACAAAAAGAGAAAAGCAGTTGTGAAAAGGGAGTTTTACCAGGATGAAGGATCAACTGCTAAAAAATTCAAAGTGATGACAGATGGAAAGAATAAAAAGAATGATGAATTCTCCACAAAGATCGCAGGAACGCTAGGAGCGTATGCATCGGCGAATCAATTATCGGTCGAGATGTTGAAAAATCAGCTCAAAAGAAAGAATCGCCTGATCAAGACTCTCGAAGCCCGAGTAGCTTCGGCCGTAGAAAGCGCTAAGAGTCAGGCGAGTGGAGAAATAGAACTGGCCCGATTGGCTGATCAAAAGGAAATAGAAGTCCTCAAAACCAAGTTGGAACAAGTGAATTCTATGATCCGAGATGGTCGGATACAGGCAAGTCAGTAAAGGAGTATGATCACAGGGTTGCAGGCTCAATTAGAGGTTGTTGAAAGCAGGATGATTGATGTCGAGGGGTTTAAATCCTGAGCGATTGATATCCGGAGCAGGATCTCTTCTGTACAACAGAATCTTTTAGACAAAGTGGTGGTGATTCGAGAAGATTGCATGTTGATACATCGTATTTCAGAAAATCTGACTGTCAAAGAAAGGGACACAGAGGCTGCTCAGGTTGCCTTTCAAGAGGCAGTGATAGATACCAACAACATATTTTCGACAGATTCTCTAGGACTCACCATCGTTGAGCAAACTAGAGGTAATATTATGTTAAAGGATTGGGAACATAATATTACCTTAAGCAAGGAACAGGCTCAAAAAGTAACCAATTCATTAGAAGAAGCCTTAAATGCTATAGATGGCGAGCTGTTAGGAATGGAGAGTGGAGGTGACTCAGAGATGCTAAGGAAAATGAATGTAGATCATATTTCCCTCGATCTGAAGGAGAAGAATGAAAGAAATTCGGCGGATATCTCTAATATGGACAGGGTAGACATGGCTCAAGTTGATAAACATTTAATTCAACCAAGCGCACAACTTAGTTCCCTTGACATCATTGATGCACAAATGGGTGATAAACTTCCACAGTTAGCCCGAGAGTGTTATTTCTCCGAGGCCAGCTGTCAAGCAGAGCCTTCGGAACTTGTATCCTAGTTTGTGGACAAATGTATCATATGCACCGAATCCACGCAAAGACAAGCACCTGGCGCCTTTTCAAAATGGAGTAGTAAAGATGGAGTGAATTCGCCCCTCTCATTTGTAACTGAATTTATGAAACCGTTGAGTTTCTAAACTGATCTGCAAATTTGTATAAATAGATCACAAAAAGAAGAAGAAAAGGATGGACCTTTTTGGTATTGATTGTAATAGAGTTTTTGCATTAAGAAGTTAATACAAGAAAATTTGAAGATTCCCGATTCCGTCCCAACTGTATTACAAGTTTGTTTTCTTTATGTTTCATGTTTCATTTCATTCCACTTTTCATAATTGATGTGTATCGCTATACTTTAGTACAACCACTACTATAGCGAAGGGATTCCGTCTTTCTGTAATTGGTTATTGTCTTTCCTCTGCACCAGCTAACAGTGGGTGTAAGACCAATTCGCATTTACAGAATTATATATTTATTTACACTATGTCAATTATTTCCATACTAATTTCTTCTTCTGTGTATGTGTGAGTTTTCTATTGACAAGAACCTTACGTTATCTGTAGCTAAATTTTTTTCTCTCACCCTCATATTTTTATTAAAAATAATACAGTTACACGAAAGGGCCTTCTGTTTGCATTTCTATTTTATTCTTAAAGTAAAAATTTATCTTTCTTAAGACCAAATTGAAACAGCGTTGAAATCTCTCTTTAAATCATTTCTTACTGGTAATGTTCCTCAATGACTGTTCCTACAGCGAATCAACCGAATATTGAACCCGGACTATCTAATCAAACACACATTGCTTTAAATATTTTTGATATAATCCTTAAAACTGCTAATACCCGGGAAGAACTTGAACGTTCATGGGCATCCATTGAACAAGATATTAATACTTAGGAATAGTTGAAAGCTAGACACGAGAACGTAGAAATCCTCATTAGTTTCCTATACCGAAGGTTAGCGTAATTCTTTTATAAATCCTTAACATACTTTCGGATGCCTTGACACTGTACTTGTGAACCTTAAGTACAGACTCAGGAACAACAAATATCATGAACTTGGAGGTTCACAAGGTGAGAGCCAAAACATTGGGTGCTCCAAGTCGCGAAGTCACAAAATCACGAGAAGCGAGGATAGTCGTTGGATCCAGGTCATGGGAGGACCATTGGATCAGGAACCCCATCGCCTTTCGCGAATTTTGGGGTTTGGAGTTTGAGCGGCGTTACTTTCGACAATAGAAGTCGCGAAGTGCCGAGATTCGAGTAATGAGCATGGATGCATGGCAGAACCTCAAGGTGGGGCCCGCGTGATTGACAGGTGGACCCGTGTCGTAGGAAGGGAGGAGTCAACACACCATTGACTTCTCGCATCTCAGAGATTTGCAGGATGAGAGAGTGAAGGTTCGATGCTTCAACCTACAAAGTTGTGAAAAGCGTCAAGGGAGGAGTCAACTCGGCATTGACTTATCAGGTCTCAGGAGATCATGACATGATAGCACAAGAGCTCAACCCTTCGACTCATGAAGTCATGAGTAGAGAGAACACGAGGAGAAAACTCAACATCGCTTCTCAGGATTCCACGGAGTGAAGGTGCCAAGGTTGGACACTCAAAACCACGAAGTGGTGAATAGAAAAAGGTGCTAGCGCTTAGCCTAGATGGCAGTCATGCTCAGAAGGAGCTAACATAATGGAGCCATAACCATTTCTCAATATCGGGTATCACAGGATTAAGAAGAAAGAGTCGGGAGTCATGACTCGCGAACTCACGAGATCGTGAGATTTTCGACAAGAGACTTCGGGTTAGACCCTTGGTCACAGCGCTGTGGTCGCTTGGGAAGATAAGAACTCGCACCTAGTTTTGTTCGCACAGGGGATTTCCCGAAGGACCTATGGATCGATTTTGACTGAAATTCCAGTGGGAATCAAAAGAGCCAATCCGACTCAAAGAAGGTAAAGAACGATCCTGTGAGCGGATCTCGGTCTGAGGGCCGATAGGTCTACGTCAAATACATAACTACTGAGGGTTCTGTAGAGCTCTACCAAGAGGGCATTGAGTGAGTGCATAGAGTGCACCAGGGAACTCTATTTTGAGTTCTAAGGAAAGGGAAGTGTCAAGGAAAAGGCACTTACAGGGTTATTGAACACTCTGCAGGATGAGTAGGAGTGCTTGAGCATAAGTTGCCAGAGGACACTTATATCCGATCAAGGAGAGAAAGGGACATAGACACTTTGAGGTCAAAGCCCCAGATAATCTCGGGACGGATAGCATAGTTGTGTGAAAAGGCTCTGCAAGGTGTGCATCAAGCAGAAGAACGCAAGGAGGGCGTGAAGCATTTCTTTGCAAGAAATACTTCAAATTGAGTTATCCAAAAAACTCAACAGCACAAGGAGTGTGTGAATAAGAACTTGTCTGATGTTCTGAAGATCAGAAGGAATAACACAAGGAGTGCAATCAGAGAGAACTTGTTTCAAGTTCAGAAGCTCAGGAGAAATAGTGCCTTTGCACACAGAGAGATAGTTGAGAAGAGAAAGAAGTTGAGGAACCCTTTGAGGTTTCAAAATCGACAAAGCTCAAGAGGGACAATGTCCTTAGAATAAAGGTGGGAGACAAGGATACAGGCTTCACAGCAAAAGCAAAGGCTGAGGCCCTTGAAACTTTGGAAATATTCCAAGGGGAAGGAAGAAGTGCAAGCTCAAGAGGGAGCATAGGTACCATTGGATCAGGTAGAGGATGAGATCTAGATTATTGAATCTACATCTAGGTAGTAGGAGGAGAGCACGCAAGAGAAAGAGATCTGGGCACATGGACTGATAGCCATTGGATCTAGGAGAAGGTACACGAGGTTTAACCCTCGTATATGCTAAGGGGAGGACTCGTGAAATATCAAAAGCATCATGACCGTCCACAAGGAGGACATGTGGCATGAATTCACGGTTTTGGGAAAATTCCTGAAAGGATGTGGATCGTCGATCCAGTTGGATCATAATCATTGGTACAAGAGGGACATGGACCGTTGATCTCTCAGCAAAGATATTTCATCATTTTGACATTTTGGCTGTCAGGAGATATAAAAGGAAAGAGTAAGGACTCTTGACCCATGAAATCCTAAAAGAACATAAGCCATCGGATCAGGGGAGGCTCACAACCGTTGATCTCCCTTTGGAGTGGAATTTCGGCATTTCAGGGTTCAGTATTTCGGCATTCCGGGACCGGGGAGTTCGAAGGGTCAAGAATTGTTGCATCCAGAATTGTGAAATCTTGAAATGCGAAAAACCAAAAGCATTCGGAGGGATAGCACAAGTCACGGGACAAGGTTAAGTGGACATGATCTAGGTGGGGAGCTTGTCACTCGCCATCATTTTCGGGGTTCGGCATTTTGGAGTTTTGGGGTTCAACATTTTGAAAATACCGAGGACAAGGAGCTAGGGAACTTTAAGTTGAAAACCCTTGAAGTCACGAAACGCGACGTATCTTTGGAGTGGGGATGCGGTCACACATTTTGGCATTTCACGGTTCAACTTTTCAGCACTTTTGATAACAAGGAGTCAACGATCTTTTTGTTGAAACCCCAGAAGTCATGAAACCCGAAATACCTATTCAAAAAAGGTCGTGATCATATCTAGTGGCCGTGTGGAGGTAAAGACTCACGCCTAGTGAATTTCTTGTGCCAGTGGAGTTTTCATGAAGGTCTTGTGGATCGAATTCGTGGGGTTCCAATGAGGGCCTGAAAGAACTATTTTGGTTCTGCGAATTCAAAGGAGATCGATCCTGTGTGGATTCTTGGCTCAAGGGTCGGGGGGATCTACGCCATTTCTTATATAAAGAAAGTGGTGGGACATAATTGCAAGGTCCAAACCATCCTTCTAGAATTATATGAAGAAGGATCCCTTTGGCTCCAACCAGACACATCTCTCAATCACTCTGAACATCAGTTGCATGGAAGAACTATCAAGGAATTTTTGATCCAGTGGAAGGACACATCACGAGAGGATGCAGCCTGGGAACCAACAACCATACTCCAATAATTTCTGCACCTACATCCTTGAGTATAAGGATTCTTTTGAAGGGGTAGGGAACGTTACGATCTGATTCTAACCCCTCTCCATGGGTCATTAGTTAGTAGGATATTTTTTACATGTAATATAGGATAACATTAGTTAATAAGTCTTAATAAATAAAGGAGAATAATTCAATGTAATAAGACCTAATAAAAGCTTCCACTTCTAGAAAGATCTTCCTCTAGAAGTTTCCTTAAATTACTATAAATAAGACTAGGAGGCACTGGATACTTTTTTCTTAGAGATTATTGTAATATGTATTTTTTCTACTAGAGGTTTCCCCCTCGAAGAGGCAAGTGAAAATTTCTATCATTAATAAAGGTTCTCTTTCCGGTGTTATTTTGGTATTATTCTAGTATTCTTCTCTATATGTCATTGTTGTCATGTCGTTTCTTGATAAATATTTATGTTCTACATAGTATATTACATCTGGAATATTGTAAGTTTCCTTCTGACAGAAGAAACAAAAGGGTAGGTTGAGAAACTTCCAAATCTATGCATGCATGATAATAAAATGAGGGGCAGAGAGAAAGGAGTTGTAATTTCTTGGGTCAGAGGATAATACCTACATAGAAGGGGAAAAAAGGGGTATGTGTGCAAGAGAGAGAAGAAAAGATCTACATTTTTTGAGTCTGAGGAAAATACCTGTAGAAAAGGATTGGTGTAAGGGAATGGCTCCCAATCTTATCTATGAAGGGCGCGATATTGATGTTGGGAAAGCATATGATAAACCTCATAGATGAACTGATCTAGGTGGGTATGAGAAAATATTAACTAACACTACTATGAAAGAGAGTAACCTTCACCTGTCAATCTCCCTGAGAGTTTGAGAGAGACTCCCTGGAGGTATCATGGCTTGGCATGGGGGTGCGTAGAGTGGTAAAAATGAATTCATAAGTGTATAATCATGATGATGGATTCAATTCTTGTTGCACTTGCAAGTTTTTGTGTATGATTGAAATGTGCATGCCTGATTTATGAAATCAATGTTGGTTTTCTTGGTAAATTGTGGCATTGAAATGTCTACAGAACTGTAAGAACGTTTCATGCCTTACACCATTGAAAATGAGCTCTCAGCATTGTCTGTAAGTAAAGGAAGTAAATATGTAATTTATTCCTTTGCATAGTGATCGATGTGTGATAAAGGGTTTCCTGAAAAAAGGGGAAACAAACTCATATGGAATAAATGATAGTTCTGAGAGGAAGGAAATGTTGAAACCTTCCTAAAAAAAAAATTATAATGAAACAAATGTTTTTTTTGTGTGTCTAAGGCCTAATAAGGTCGATGAAAACCATATCCTTTCCTTTCCTTAACATTGGACATTCATAAGGAGTCAAATCCTCAATTATAGGCAATGCAGTAGGATTTTCATTATGGTGATCGGAATAAGAACCTAAGGGGTATGAGTTAGGAACCCTCGCAAAATGACATAGTATAGTACCATGGGACTACTAAGTCCAAACCTAAAACACAATCCCACTTAAATCCCTACTATAACTAGCAAGAATCAATAATCATTGGATCTGAAAGTGGAGATAACCTCCACTGTTGATCTCTATCATGAGAATCTTTTCAGACCTTAGGATATCGGTGGTTATTCCTATAGGGGTACATTTACAAGTCCCAATATGCTGAAATCCAAGGAATAGGGTTCCATCCCCTTGTTCCATGCCTCATTTCATAAGTACGAGGAGAGAGAATACGACATGTTCAAGTAGGTCCATGCATCATCATGTGAGAGGATGAAATATAGGTGTGGGACATTCGTCAAGCGTAGGCACTACGACGAACATGATAAATATGAACATTCATATATCTAGGTTGAGAGATATTAGCCATTAAAATTTCTTAGTAAAGATAAAAAAATTGTAATATCGAGGCTTAACATAATTAATTACCTTTTATTGTCATGGATTAACATAGTTAATGGTATTGTGATCATTGGATGATGGAATGTAGGGAGTTTTAGGTTATAGGATATCAACAAAGATTCAATGTCCCAATGTCCATGATCATCTAGTGGAGACATGTGTCCTCGTTATATTCCACACAATGGACAAATATCCACCATCGATATGCTACGTAAAGCTAAGGAGGGAGCTGATGTTGGGTTCATAGATGACAAATGTCATCGTCTAAGCCACAGAGAAATAAAACATGAGCCTATAGAGGGATGATACCATTGGAAGGGTGCCTCTAAATGATAACCGTCAGATCTACCCAAAAGATATATTAGTTGTAGATCTTGTGGTAATGGGTGGGGGTTCAGGATTGAGATATTAACTTAATTAATCTCCTTGCAATTGTCACGAATAGTTTAGTTAACCATCTTGTAATCTTGGGAACGAGAATTTTTTGAGGTTTACAATATGTTGGGAAAGTCCCAACATATTATGTCTAGTGGTGACATGTCGCATGAGGTAATGACCCACGTGTCGTGACATGGGAGGTCCATGTGTCACACTTTGGCACTGTCACATGTCACATTGATTTGGCATATTTGGATGAAGGTTTAGGTGGAAAATGAGTGTCATGAGTCAAGTTGGTATGAGTGCCACATGGAAGAAAGTGGCAATGTGTCTTTCTAGGTGGCATGTTTTGGTAGCGTCATGTGTCAAAGTAAAAACATAAAAGGGTCGACATCCCAATGTTAGATGTCCTATGATATCGAGAGTCATTTTCCTGAGATGAAATCATCCTATGTAACCAAGCCAATTCTCAGTGTATAGGTGTCTTGATTTGGTGATATTGGATCTCAGGAGGATGTGGAGCTTTGGGTTGAGAAAAAAAAAGGCCGAGGGCTGATATGTTGAGTTTTTGGTGGCCAAGTGTCAAACGCCATGCTAAGGCACATTCAACAATCATGCCCGACAGACAGGGCACGCCAATTCCACATCAGATGGTCACAATGACATGGATGACACATGGAAGTATGGATACATTTATCCAATACAGACTTAAAACTTAAAAGGGAAATGACTTTTGATATAGATCTTTGTTTTGAGAAAACTTACAACTGTTGGAAATCTCTCGGTGAGTAGAAGACGATGGTGTCCTTCTTAAAAATATTTGATCAGATTCAGGAAAAGTGAAAATTTAATACCCCATCCCTTAAAAGGGTACTTATGGGTTGTATGTCTGACATTCCTTCTCCTATTGTGTCACCTTTGTAAATCCTTCAATCCTATCCCAAGTTGTTCTTAAGAGGGAATAGTAGGATATTTAGACACTTAAAAGTTAGTTAAGATCAAATTTTTCTAATGTGTCGTTAGGTAAAAGTGTTTTTCATAGTGTATTTCTTTAGTATGAATTAGTATGCATTTGTAGTTAGATAATTTGACGGTCATGATATGTTCTTAACATTGAGTGATATGATGGATCATATTATCCTTGATATTAAAATATACATTTATCCCTATATTAACACCTGATTGATTCATGATCTCTCTTTAGATTTCATGGAGGTTCATTTATTGATGATCGATTGTGAAAAACAATCTGTAACATATTTTATTTTGCATTAATAAATTTCTCCAAGTGGGCACTTTGGTTGGGGTTATGGATGTTTTCCCACAAGGGTTTTACCATGTAAAAACAATGGTTTGTTGATATTTGATATGGTTGTGTGAGTGGTTACTGTTAGCTCCCAAAATGAATCAATCATTTTGTTCCATTTTGTAGGTGATAGCGTGGTCATTAATAGGATCCTATATAAATTTTTAGATTTTAGAAGTGTCAAAGCATAGGATTTAAGGTTTATTCTAGAAATAAATTGATCCTCCAAAGGTTGTTTCAAAATTTTGTGAAAAAAAATTTCAACAACTAACATATGTTGTGAAGTTGATGTTAGTTGGTGAAAGCCTCGAGTTTCAATGGTTAAGGTGTACTCCCCGCAAGAAATAAAGCTGGTGAAAGTGCTAAACACAGATTTCTCTTAAATGACTCTAGAAATAAAAAAGGGACACCCTCAACACACGTCATACAATCATTATGGCAATCTAGTCAAAACAAATGATGATGATGATACCATTTGTTCACGTTTTAACAAGACATTATGGCAGATCATGCTCACAAATTTCGTGCAACAGTAAGGAGAGGGTTCGAGCTAACAAACTCTCAATCATCATTGAAGACAGAGGAGAAAGTAATAGCCATTAGTCGACACTCAAAGCCACAGGTCAAATCCTAAAACTCAAAGCCACCAAAAGGAGATGTTTTCGACATCTCAATATATAGCTCATAATGCATTAACCTGTCGAAAGGGTATGCTAATGATTTGTTGAACAATGCATCAAACAAGTCTGAATCAAATTGAAAGGCAGTTTTCATACAGGTGTCAAGAGTTTCCAGACTCATTAGCAACAGAATGGAAAGAATTCTAAGATTATTGTCTGTGGAATCACATGCTTCATATTTCAGATCACTACAGATGTTATAATAATGAAATCCTAGATTTTGGGCATCTGATCTTAAGCACCTCAGCTCTGGGGATCTATGTATTCTTCCAAAACATCACTTGGAAAACCTATTTCTTGAATGGACACATCGAGTTCTTCCAATTGTTAAAGGAGCCCAACATTTGCTGCAAGCAAAGGAGATGAATATTTTTCTTTGTTACATTCTTGGTTTATATATATTTCATGTGCAACATTATTAAACAGGATCATTTCATATCCAACACTCAAACTGGTTTCAAATATGCCTTTCCTTGGGGGTAGAACAGGGTTTGAAACAAGCACATTGCTCATATCCAAGAATCAAGAAGAATACTCAAACATAGATTGGAATCAGGAAGTACCAATTCTTTCAGAAGATATTAGTTCACAAGGTGCCACATGGAGGTTAAAAATTGATCTGAAAAGAACCTTTGAAAAATGATACCTAATATTTCAGGGGACTTTTGATTGCTTTCTTGATCTCTAAATGCCGGTTTGAAAGTACCATTGGAAAGCTTAGGATTTCTAGATGTCAATCGACTATTCAAGTGTGTAAAACAGACTCTCCACGACTGAGAAATTTGATTTTTACCAAGACAAAAATTTCACCAACATAGAAGGCAGAATTATAACTAGTTAGCTGATGAAAAGAAGAGCTTTCACCAGCTAATTAGCAAATCTTAAGGCGAAATAGCTGGTGAAACCTGTTACATGGCAGCAAGGTCGTATTTTTGCCCAGATCTGACTTTTTCTCAACCAAATCTTTCAAGGTTGGTTTCTAAATATGCATAATAATTAAATACATCAGATTTAAGGTTTTATTTTGATGTATTATGTGTTTAAGAAGGTGGAAAGGTAAAATTGGTGAAACCTGTTACATGGCAGCAAGGTCGTATTTTTGCCCAGATTTGACTTTTTCTCAACCAAATCTTTCAAGGTTGGTTTCTAAAGATGCATAATAATTAAATACATCAGATTTAAGGTTTTATATTGATGTATTTAATGTTTAAGAAGGTTGAAAAGTTAAAATGGACCTAGTTCATGAGCCAAAAATTGTTTTTTTTGCCAAAGGTGGAAAAATCGAATTTCTTATGAAGATTCATCAGCCTTGGAAGGTCTTCTACATCTGTCAAAAAGTTTGGAGGATATGAAGGCTATTAAGATAGAGTTTGAATCCTTAGATATGATCTTTTCCTATTTTGTTTTGACTTTCCATTTTTAGTATTCTAGATCCATTTTTATAGGATCTCATCCTACACTTGTTGTATCTATTTTGATTTGACTATTTT
>JZKD02S0642775.1:226010-236025 GCA_000966675.3 Picea glauca
AGGATCTCATCCTACACTTGTTGTATCTATTTTGATTTGACTATTTTTAGCAAATCTGATCCATCTTTCAAGGATCTAGATTTCATCTTGTAAGGCTATAAATCCAAAGACATTTTGGAGCACTAGGGGGTTCAATCCTGGATATATTTTGGCTCATGTACTTAGAATCTTATCTTGATATGAATCACAGTCTTATTTTGCTACCAATGTCAGATTTGTTCATGTGTTGCATTACTCTATACTTTGATTCAGTTTAGCTCAGCTTTTAAGAACTGTTATCTTCTTATTTAGCTCATGAATTTGAATTAAAGGATCTTTTACTATCTTGTATGACCCTGCATGTTAATGTACTTGGTTATCTAGATTAGTGTTCTTCATACCCTATTTCAATTAGTCTATCTAATCATTGATTTCTAAAAGCACTGTCTTATTCGAATGCATGACAAGTTTTTCTTCTCATTAGCCATTGAGTTATCCCATTGATCCAAGCATACCAAATTTACTATATTCTTGAGTTACCAAGCATCTTTGGCCTACAACCCCAAAGAGTTTCTTGGAGTGATAAAAAATTGGCGCCGTTGTCGAGGAGAGGAGATTGAAGCTTATCTTTCTTAAGAGACGACATCAATATAGCTTTGATGATAGACAAATCCTGGACACTATTATGGTTGTAATCATCTATCTGGCGACTCCATGGAGGACGAATTCAGTGGAGAATCCATGACATTCAAATGTCAAAAGAATTTGCTTCTCTTTTAGCTCATAGGTTTGCACCTCTGGACTTCTCTTCAGTTTCTGGTTTCCCACATCCAGTACCTCATATGTCAGAATGGGAAGATTTTCTACCTATCTTCAAAGAGGAGAAAGAACATAATCCTACAGAACACCTCAAAAAGTTTCATGAGTGCATGGATCTACTAGAT
Organism: Picea glauca; assembly: GCA_000966675.3. NCBI lineage: Eukaryota > Viridiplantae > Streptophyta > Pinopsida > Pinales > Pinaceae > Picea > Picea glauca. The sequence goes on from JZKD02S0642775.1 coordinate 226,934, forward strand.
CTACAACATGAAGATGTTCATATGAAAATGTGCATGCATTCATTGGAGGGTGATGCACATAAGTGGTATTTTTCTTTACCTCCTTCAAGCATTTCATCTTAAAAAAAAATTCACAGAGTATTTAATGAGAGTGGAAAAAAGTTCTTTTAGGATCAGTTTTTATTTGGTAATTGTTGTGAAGAATATGGATTGGATAATAAATTTGAAAATGCAAATAGAGAAGAATTTATCCCTCATATCCTGCAGCAACTCCCAAATGATCTTCATGATAATGTGCTTTCCCATCAAAACGAACTAGAAATGGATAATAAAGGAGTTGAAGATTCTCCCATTAACAGTATCTCTGATTTTCATCAATCTAAAGAATTAATTTCTTTAGTTAAGAATCATGAGAATCATGTTTCTGTTGGTCATACATCCATTGAATTCATTAAAGGTAGTTCACAGTTTTCAGATTTGTGTATCAAGGGAAGCTACAGTTATGATGAGGAACAAAGTGATATTTCTCAAAATCTATCTCAGAATCCTATTGTTGATAACTCTATTCCACCATTTTCATCTCTGTCATTAGAAATGTTTCTTGATCTTCCTTTATTTGATAAATATAATGATGGGGAGGAAGTTGTTGAGGTTTCTGAAGATTTGGTTATTTTTGGAATTTCATTTAGTTCTACTGTTCAGCATAGAGATGATCATAAATGTATACATGATGTGGTTAATGATAGCTTTGAAGAGTATGTTGCAATAGGGGACATCTATCATTGTAACCAAGATATTGGTGATCTCTGGGAGAATAAGCATAGCATTGATGCTTTTGACATTGCATCAAATGCATCTATTGACTTAGGTTGTTATGAAGATGATATTGTCCCCTTTGAAAACCCCAAAGATGATTATCAGATTGACACATCAACAAGTAACAGTTTTAGATCTGCAGTATACGTTGAGGGAAGCCCACATTTTCCAGACTTGCAGATAAAGGCATTTTTCAGCAGATATGAGGAGGAAGAGAAAGAACAGTCCACATTCAGTATTGATATCAGTGAAGAAAGCAAGCAGCAGGATTTCAGTTCTCAGTTGGGACAGCAAAAAGACTTCCAAGGAAGACATCTATCTACAAACAGAGAGCCAGTCATGAAAGGGAAATCATTTTTCATGAATCAAAATGCTTTTGATCTTGATTTTAGAGACCCAATGGATGATTTGATAGAATTACTTATTACAGACCTTATGAAAGTTCTAGATTTCATTCATTCATCAATTTCCACAGGTGAGTATGAATTTCTAAAATCTTATTTACTATTGTTGATATGTTTTAGTTATTTTCTATTAAGCAGTGATAGAGATAAAGTCATCATGATTTTGAAGTTGCTAAAATGGTTGTTATGGAAATCTGTGTTTACTTGACCAAATTTTAGATTTGGTTAGTGTAGGAGTAGGCAGAAGAATAAGCTCGCCATACGAGCAACTAGATCTTTTTCAGTTGTTGAGCTCATAAATAAGAAGGGCAAGTTATAGGCAGGCTACAGGAAAGCTACAGGTAGGCTGCAGGTTTGCAGAGGTACAGTTGCACAAGCCATATGACTCCATGCCCAATGCTAAAGGCTATTGAAACTACTAGCTTCTTGGAAACCTCGCAGGGAGGTCTCCATCCCAGTTGGAGCCAAATGTTAGCTCCCAAAATGAATCAGTCAATTTGTTCCATTTTGTAGGTGATAGCGTGGTCATTAATAGGATCCTATATAATTTTTTATCTTTTAGAGGTGTCAAAACATAGGATTTAAGGTTATTCTAGAAATAAATTGATCCTCCAAAGGTTGTTTCAAAATTTTGTGAAAAAACTTTTCAACAGCTAACATATGTTGTGAAGTTGATGTTAGCTAGTGAAAGCCTCGAGTTTCAATGGTTAAGGTGTACTCCCCATAGGCAAGCAAGCTGGTGAAAGCGATAAACACATATTTATCTTAAATGACTCCAGAAATCAAAAAGGGACACGCTTGACACATGTCATACAATCATTATGGGAAGCTAGTCGAAACAAACGATGATGATGATACCATTTGTTCACGTTTAACAGGACATTATGGCAGATCATGTATCACAAATTTCGTGCGACAATAAGGAGAGGGTTTCAGCTAACGAACTCTCAATCATTATTGGAGACAGAGGAGAAAGTAACAACTATTAGTCAACACTCAAAGCCATAGGTCAAATCCTAAAACTCAAAGCCACCAAAACGAGATGTTTTTGACATCTCAATATATAGTTCATAATGCATTAAGATGCCTAAAGGGTATGCTAATGATTTGTTGAACAACACATCAAACAAGTCTGAATCAAATTGAAAGGTAGATTTCATACAGGTGTCAAGAGTTTCCAGACTCATTAGCAACAAAATGGAAAGAATTCTAAGATTATTGTCTATGGAATCACATGCTTCATATTTCAGATCACTACAGATGTTATAATAATGAAATCCAATCTTATAGGCATCTGATCTTAAGCAGCTCGGCTCCGGGGATGTATGTATTCTTCCAAAACATCACTTGGAAAATTCGTTTCTTGAATGGCCACATCGAGTTCTTCCAATTGTTAAAGGAGCCCAACATTTGCTGCAAGCAAAGGAGATGAAGATTTTTCTTTGTTACATTCTTCGTTTATATCTATTTCATGTGCAACATTATTAAAGAGGATTGTTTCATATCCAACGCTCAAATTGGTTTCAAATATGCCTTTCCTTGGGGGTAGAATAGGGTTTGAAAGGAGCACATTGCTCATATCCAAGAATCAAGAAGAATACTCAAACATAGACTGGAATCGGGAAGCACCAATTCTTTTAGAAGATATTAGTTCACAAGGTGCCACAAGGAGGTTAAAAACTGATCTGAAAAGAACCTTTGAAAAATGATACCTGATATTTCGGGGTACTTTTGACTACTTTCCCGAGCTCTAAATGTAGGTTTGAAAGTACCATTAGAAAGCTTAGGATTTCTAGATGTCAATCGACTATTCAAGTGTGTAAAGCAGACTCTCCGCGACTAAGAAATTTGATTTTTACCAAGACATACCTTTCATAAGCGCAAAAGGTAGAATTATAACCAGTTAGTTGATGAAAAGCAGACTTTCACTAGCTAATTAGCAAATCTTAAGGCAAAATAGCTGGTGAAACCTGTTACATGGAAGCAAGGTCGTATTTTTGGCCCAGATCTGACTTTTTCTCAACCAAATCTTTCAAGGTTGGTTTCTAAAGATGAATAATAATTAAATACATCAGATTTAAGGTTTTGGTTTGATGTATTATGTGTTTAAGAAGGTGGAAAGGTAAAATTGGTGAAACCTGTTACATGGCAGCAAGGTCGTATTTTTGCCCATATTTGACTTTTTCTCAACCAAATCTTTCGAGGTTGGTTTCTAAAGATGCATAATAATTAAATACATCATATTTAAGTTTTTATATTGATGTATTTAATGTTTAAGAAGGTGGAAAAGTGAAAATGGTGACCTAGTTCATGAGCAAAAAACTGTCTTTTTTGCCAAAGGCAGCAAATTCGAATTTCTTATGAAGATTCATCATCCTTGGAAGGTCTTCTACATCTGTCAAAGAGTTTGGAGGATATGAAGGCTATCAATATAGATTTTGAGTCCTTAGATAGGATCTTTTCCTATTTTGTTTTGACTTTCCATTTTTAGTATTCTAGATCCATTTTTATAGGATATCATCCTACACTTGTTGTATCTATTTTGATTTAACTATTTTTAGCAAATCTGATCCATCTTTCAAGGATCTAGATTTCATCTTGTAAGGCTATAAAGCCAAAGACATTTGGAGAACTAGGGGGTTCAATCCTGGATACATTTCGGCTCATGTACTTAGACTCTTATCTTGATATGAATCACAATCTTCTTTTTCTACCAATGTCATATGTGTTCATGTGTTGCATTACTCTATACTTTGATTCAGTTTAGCTCAGCTTTTAAGAACTGTTATATTCTTATTTAGATCATGAATTTGAATTAAAGGATCTCTTACTATCTTGTATGGCCCTACATGTTAATGTACTTGGTTATTTAGATTAGTGTTCTTCATACCCTATTTCAATTACTATATCTGATCATTGATTTCTAAAAGCACTGTCTTATTCGAATGCATGACAAGTTGTTCTTCTCATTAGCCATTGAGCTATCCCATTGATCCAAGCATACCAAATTTACCATATTCTTTAGTTACCAAGCATCTTTGGCCTACAACCCCAAAGAGTTTCTTGGAGTGATAACAGTTACTAAAGGTGTTCGTCCTCTGTTAAAATACATGTTTTTTCAAACAAGTGGGGACTTCTGATTTAGTCATCAGTGTTCAAGAAAGAGAGAACAATGGCATGAGAAGAAAAAGGGAAAATTGTGTGAAGAAAATATTTGTGCCAATAAAGCTAGTCCTTGATGAAGATATTAAAATGCACAAAAGTTCAAATTTATCAAAATAAGCTCTTGTAGGTTGATTCTTTAGGAGCTAAATGGGAGAGTTTTTGTGAAGAAATGGTTGGTAGATCAATGGGAACCTATGCTAAGGTATTACCTAAAATTATACATGCTCACCCTAGGATGGTTTGGATTTATTTTTCACTCATTGGAAGATGCAAATAATATCATTGTAAGGTTCTAGAAGTGGGAGACCACTCTATTTTTAAAACATTAGACCCCCTATTTTCAATGCTAGGTTAGAGAATATGGATATTCTCTAGTTTGGGTTAAGCTACCTCGATTGTCGATAGAATTTTGGACCTATGAAGTATTCAAAGAAATTGAGAGCTCTCTAGGAAATTTTTTAGGTGCATACTTGATTTTTCTTAAGAAAGGTGTTATGGTTGTCGTAAAAATATTTGTTAGTTTAGACACGAGGAAAGGTTTAGCGATGGAATTGATCTTGTAGAAGGATTATTTTTCTTGTGCTCAACAACTATACTATATTGGAATCTCCTTTAGATGTGTAAGGTGTCACCATTACACTCAGTTGGTGCAATATTATGAAATTCCCTTTCAAAAAAGGATTTGGGTAAAAAAGGAGGTGGTAGGAACGAGGACCCTCTTTTGGGTGCAGGTGGATGTATATGGGTTTATGGAAAACTAAGTGAGATGGAAGGTGATTAGCCTACAATATCTCTGGAGCCTTCAAAGGTCAAGGAAAAAGTGGAGGATATTCCTCTTTTATGTACCAATCCAATTAAAAACTAGGTCAAATCCCCAAGGTTGGATCCTTCAAAGGTGATGGATTTTATTGAATGTCCTACTAAATATGTGAGTGTGCATGTGGTAAAAATTGGTAAGTTTTTAAAGGATCTCATCCCATTATCCATTAATTTATTTCATGATAATGGTTTAAACAAAGGTTCATGGGGTATATTGGAGACTTATTATGATAATGGTAAAAAATATAAGGCTCATAAAGCGATGGTCAGCGTAGATGAAAAAAATTTAGCCTCTATGGAAGATATTCATAGTTATAATCATAGATCAAAGGAAGCATTGCGTGATTTGGAAGGGATGTGTTGAGGGAGGAATTTTTCTTTTGAAAGATATAAAAGATAGAATTGTTGGTATTGGAAGAAAATCGTTTATCTCTTTATCTCAAGATAAAGAACATGCAGAGGTAAAATAGGAACAAGAGAAAATGTCAAGAGAGGATGAGTTATTAGAGGTGGAAGAAAGGATAAAGAAACTATATTATGAGGAGAAGGCTAGATACTGTAATAATGAATACAAAGACAATATTAAGAACTTAAAAGTTGGAACAAAAAGGAAATAAATATTCTAGAAGACAAGGAGGCTAGTTAAAGACACTAAAATGTAGGGCCAAGTAGATTTCATTAGGGGGAAAGTAAAAAATTGTTTCACATATTTTGAAATCACTGAAAGCACATTGACATAATTTGGTATATTACAAAACCTGATGACTTGATAGCTACAAGTTCTGATGACTCGATAGCTACAAGTTTTAAGTATTTGGAATAAGTAGGAGTGGATCATTTCAAAGGAATTTTTCAAGAAAATGATAGAGCTATTATTGCAAAAGTTGTAAAAATGACCTCCTTTTTCTCAAGATTTATAAATGAGGAAGACAATAACAGTTTGATGGAGGAAACATAGGAAATTGAACTAGAAGAGGTTAGTCTTTCTAAAGATTTGTAAATGAGGAAGACAATAACAATTTGATGGAGGAAGCATAAGAAATTGAACTAGAAGAGGTTAGTCTTTATTTTCATAAGGAAAAGTGTTGTAGGCTTGATGGGTTTTCCCATATAATTTTCATTATGTTTTCTTGAGGTAATCAAAGAGGACATGTTGAGGTTCATTGAGGAATCCAAAGTTGTTGGTAATATACTAACAAATTTCAATGCCACCTTTATTGATTTGATACCAAATACAAATACATATTCTTCTCTTGAGGAATATAGACCTATATCTTTGTGTAATTGCATATACAATGTCATTGCCAAGAAAAAAATAAAAGGTATTCTTGAAGGCTATTTCCAAAGAGTGGTTTGGATTTTTTGAGGGAAGACAAAATCATGAAGAAATAGGTGTTTCCTAGGAGGGGTTTCACACTATAAAGACAAAGAGGATACCAAAAATGGAGTTTAAATTGGACCTATCAAAGGCCTATGATATGACTAGTTGGTTTTACTTGAGGTCAATGTTGATCCATTTAACATTCTAGGTCCTATTTGTAAATTGGGCCATAAATTGTGTTAATTCTATTTCTTTTTGTACGCTAAAAAATGGTCTTGCTTCTCCTTTTTTCATGACAAGAAAGGGCTTGAGGAAAGGCCAATATATTTCACCGATAATTTTTCTAATTGAAGGATTCAACACAGCCTTACTACAAGCTAAGAGCACAAGCTCCTTCAAAGGGGTCAAGGTTATAAGATATGTATATCTCTCCCACTTGTTGTTTGTGGATAATTTCCTATTATTTGGAGATGGGTATAAGTGAGGGAACTATAAGATGTTTCTCTCACTTATTTACTTTTGAGGAAGATTATTTCATTAGAGGGCTCAAATAATTAGGATATTTTATAAAACCTAATGGTTTGGGTATTAAGGATTGAGACTAGATCATTCTAAAGGTAGAGAAAAAGTTAAAATCTTAGTACAATGGCTGAGTTTCAAGAGGTGGTAAGCTAGTGTTTATCAAATCCGCAATTAATACAAGTATATTGGATGTCATTGGTTTATATTCCAAAATTGTCCTCAAGAAAATTATAAACTTGTGTTCCAGTTTCTTATAGTTAGGGTACATATATAAAATAGGTGTAGCATTGAGTCAAGTTGTGAGACAAAAGTACATTGAACCATAATCTATGGAATACTCGATGTGAAGGACCCCAAAATATCATTAGATTTTCACATGATAGGTAGATGGTTAGTTTGGAAAATTGGCATAGGTAAGAGGATGAGGTGGATGAGGATCGATGGATTGGGTGTGGAGAGAAGTATCAACTTTCTAAGAGGTTAATTCATACCTTGCAAGAAAAAAAATTCACATGGATGATTTCAACAACATGATGATGTGGATATAAGAATGGTTGGATGTTGGAGGAACAAGGTTAATGGGTGATGAAGAAAATAAATTGTATAGATATATCACAAGACTTATATCCAATAATGTTAGGATAAAGGAAGTGGAGGATGAATTAATTTGGTCAAAGAATGTTGTACTGGGTAGATACTCCCCAAAAGTGGGGTATAAAGAATTATTCAAAGATATTTAAGTGGAGGTTGCATAATGGTGGTGGAAGTATACTTGGGATTTTTAGTGCCCCCTAAATGAGAGAATATTCATGTGGTTGGATTTAAATGAAAGAGTCTTCACATGGGATATGTGTCAAAGAAGGCGTAAGAAAGGGCCTAGTAGGTGCCCAATATGTAAATTATGTAAATTGGATGAGAAAAAAACCAATCATTTATCATTGTCTTGTGTCTATACTTAACATATATGGTGAGAAGTGAAGGTTTTTTTTTAGGAGTGGACATGGAATGGACAAGCCCCACGATTGAGGAGAGTCTTAAGAGGTGGAAAGATAATAGGACTACAAGATAGTATAATGCCTTACCCTTTATTATTGTATGGTGGTTTGGTTGGCTAGAAATTTAAATATATTTTAGCATAAAAGTGTTTTGGGCTATAGTGTGCAATGCAAGGCTTAAACATACTTAACCACTTTAAGAAAAAAAAAATAGTCCTAGATAGGTAAGTGCACAAATAATGGACTTTTGGGGAATGTAGGATTACTTTGATAGAGCTTCTCATTATGTAGAATAGAGAAATGAGGGGGTTTGGACACACGTTATAAAATTCAAATATGAATTTGGAAGGGGAACAAATTATTATGTTGAGTTGTTGACTCTCGAGTTAACTTTATTTGCTACTTGAACTTGACATGGTATCTTATAAGTGAAAGTTTTTGGAGACTTCCAAGTAGTGATGAATTGACAATAGGGTCTCTTTATCTTGGAAAACTTCATCTTTATCCAGGGGAACTTGGGGAACTTTATGTTGAGACCAATTTTAGGAGATCTAGAATCTGAAAGGACTATTAATACAATTTGACTATTTAATACAATTTTCTTCATCTAACGCCAACGCTAGATGACTTTATATTTAATACAATTTTCTTCAATTAACTTTAGAGGACTTTCTATTTAATACAATTTGACTATTTAATACAATTTGCTTCATCTAAAGCTAGACGACTTTTACTAGAGGCTAGCAAATGGATGATAGAAGAAGTGGTGGAAGGTAGATCGACCTTTTCAAACAAAAGCTAATATGGCTTTTGAATGTAATATATATATGCATTGTGGTAAATATTTGGATATATGATTCTAAAATACTTATAAATGTTGTTTTATATATATGTGTTTTGGATATAAGGCTTTCTTAAAAAAAGCTAATAAGGGTTTTGAATGTAATGTATATATGCATTATGGTATATATTTGGATAGATGATTTTAAAAGATTTTTAAATGTTGTTTTATATATATGTGTTTTGGATATAAGGCTTTTAAAAAAAAAATTAATAAGGGTTTTGAATGTT
>JZKD02S0642775.1:266462-276907 GCA_000966675.3 Picea glauca
AGGTAACAAAGATTTACTTTCATGCATTGATTCTTCAATATCATCTGATATTACACTTGGAAATGATTACTTAGTCAAAGTTCAAGGAAAAGGAACTGTTCCTATTCTTACTAAATAGAATGTAAAGAAAGACATATACAATGTCTATCATGTTTCAGATCTGAAACATAATTTGTTAAGTGTAGGACAACTCATTGAACATGGCTATAAAGTACTTTTTGAGAGATCATCTTGCAAGATATTTGACAAAATCCCAAGAAGAAAATTAATTTCTGAAATCCATATGACTCCGAATAGGATGCTTCCCCTTACCCTCAGAACTGCAAATCTGAGTCAACCATATGCACAAAGTGCATCCACCCTGAATGAAACAATGGTTTGGCATACAATATTTGGACATCTACCATTTCAGAGTCTAATTCTTCTTCAGAATCACTCCATGGTCAAAGGTCTTCCCATATTTAAAGAGCAAATTCCCCCATGTGAGTCTTGCATACTTGGAAAACATAAGAGAACTAGTTTTCCACAGTCTTCCAATCAAGCCAAACAACATCTTGAACTTGTTCACACTGACCTATGTGGACCAATGCAAACAGAGTCAATAGGTGGCAACTTTTACTTTCTAACGTTTATTGATGATTTCAGGAGAAAAATATGGATCTATTTTCTCAGACACAAGTTTGAAACTTTTGCAAAATTCAAAGAATTCAAGGCAGAAGCTGAAAAACAGAGTGGCAAATATATCAAAGCACTTAGGTCATATGGAGGAGGAGAATACACCTCCAGAGAATTTACAAATTTCTGCAAATCACAAGGCATTATTATGCAAACAACAACCAGGGATACTCCACAACATTACGGAGTGGCTGAAAGGAAAAATTAGACAATAATGAATATGGCAAGAACACTTCTCAAAGAGAAACGTTTGTCAAATAGGTTTTGGGCTGAAGCAGTAGCAGGCTCAGTTTATCTCTTGAATAGATCACCAACCACAAGTCTAAAGATGAAAGTTCCCCAAGAAGCATGGAGTGGGACAAAGCTCAATGTAGCGCATCTAAGGACATTAGGATGCATAGCATACACTCACATACCTTACGAATTAAGGAAGAAACTTGATGATAAAAGTGAGAAATGTGTTTTCACTGGATATAGTGAAACATCTAAAGCTTATAGGATTTACAATCCAATCACCAAAAAACTAATTCTCAGCAGAGATGTAAGATTTCTGGAAAATCAATTCTGGAATGATTCAGAAAATCATCAGATGGACAGTCAAAATCCATTGCTGTAAAGTTCTGAAAATGCAGAAAATTCAGGACAACAAGTACCTCAAACTATTCTTCCAAGATTGCAAGTACAAAGACAACCTGAAAATTCTCAGGATAACTCAACTTCCAGCAGAGAATCATTCTTTGAACCATAGAATCAGAGAACTCGAAGTTTGAGAGAAATCCATCAGTAGTTGGATGACTTTGAACAACACAACCTTTTTTCTTTAGTGTCATGTCAACCTACATCCTTTAAGGAAGCAACTAAGAAGCCACATTGGGTTCAAGCCATGAACCAATAAATTGACTCCATTGAGAAGAACAAGACATGGGATCTTGTTGATATGCCAAGTCACAAGAAGAGTATTGGTGTCAAGTGGGTTTACAAAACTAAACTCAATGAAAAAGGGCAGATCGAAAAACACAAGGCAATACTTGTTGCCAAAGGATTCTCACAACAACCAGGTACTGATTATGGTGAAACTTTTGCTCCAGTAGCAAGATTAGACACTATAAGGACTCTATTGGCCATAGCAGCACAACACAAATGGCAAGTATACTAGATGGATGTCAAGTCAGCATTCTTGAATGGTCTTTTAGAACAAGAAGTTTATGTCGATCAACCACCTGGATTTGAAGTCCAAGAGCACCCAGCCAAAGTATATCGGTTGAAGAAAGCCTTGTATGGCTTAAAGCAAGCTCCAAGATCTTTGTATAGCAGAATTGGCACTTATCTGATCAAAAGTGCTTTTAGCAGAAATCAAAATGAGCCAACTCTTTACACCAAAACATATCAGCACGGTAAAATTTTGCTTGTATGTTTATATGTTGATGACATGATCTATACAAGAAATCTTGAGTTAACAGATTTTAAACATGCCATGCAATCTGAGTTTGAGATGACAGATCTTGGAATAATGAAATATTTTTTAGGGATTGAGGTTCATCAATCAGCCAAAGGCATTTTTGTCTGTCAACAAAAGTATGCAACAGACATCCTCAAAAGATTTCACATGGAAGGATGCAATCCAGTAGAAACCCCCATACCACAAGGCACAAAATTGAGCAAGAAAGATGAAGGTCCTACAGTGGACTCTACCCTATACAAAATTTTAGTAGGCAGCTTGTTGTATCTTACTGCAACTAGGCCTGACATTATGTATGCAGCCAACCTTGTTTCCAGATTCATGGAATCTCCCAAAGATTCACACTAGAAAATGGCAAAACGAATTTTGAGATATGCAGCAGGAACACTAAATTTTGGCTTATGGTACACTAAATATGATAGTAATCAACTCTCTGGTTACACAGACAGTGATTTTGCAAGCAACCTAGATGATAGGAAAAGCACATCTGGACATGTTTTTCAACTGGGCACGAACCTGATTTCATGGGCATCAAAGAAGCAGCCAATTGTATCAATATCTTCTACAGAGGCAGAGTATGTAGCTGCTACCTTAGCTTCTTGTCAAGTTGTATGGCTGAGAAGAATATTGAAAGATATATCACATACATAAAAGGATCCAACTCCTATTTTCTGTGACAATACTTCATCAATTGCTTTATCTAAAAATCATGTGTTTCACAAGAAAAGAAAACACATTGACACTCGTTTTCATTTCATACGTGAGCTAGTCAATAATGGTGATATTGCACTACAATTCTGTGGTTCTCGAGATCATCTTGCTGATATCTTTACAAAGCCACTAGGAAAGTCAGTTTTTTATTTTAGAGACAACACTTAGGCATAATCAGTGTTGATGATTGTAACTGTTGAGTTTAAGAGGGAGTGTTAAATATAATGTAACCTCAACAGTCTGACTGTACACTGCTAGCTGTACTGGACAACTGTAATTTCTATTTTTGTCTTGCTTGACCCTATTTAGCTCAGATATTTCCCTTTACATTGTAACTTCATTTTTGCACTATTCTTCATACATTTGAATATACTGTTTTCTGTTCTATTTTTCTCTCTGCATTTCTTTCTTCACAGTTTATCATCAAATAACCCATCAATGAAATTACGAGTATTAAGACTGTTATCAGTTACACGGTTGTTTTATACAACTTCTCATTGAATCCATATGGGCAAATACATTCCTAAAAGTTGAAATTAATTCTTGTACAATCAACAACCCAACAAATCATCCATCGGTAGAAGTGGTTCTTTTCTTCAATCAAAAAAATTAACCAAGATTATAATAAGTGCTCAACTTCAACTAAAATGGCAATTCAGACACAAGGAATCTTATTGCAAAAATATTCAACCGAGGACCGAAACCATACAACATAAAATTAAAAATTAGTACACTTAACATCTTTAGCAGGAATACTGTAATCTGATGCGGCCTCGCTATGTCCTTCAACTGCTGGTGATCCTCCTCACCCCCTCTTTCTAATCGCCGAGACATCACTGATACCTCCCATCCAATGATAGGGGTACTCTTCTTCCCCTTGAGGCCCCCGAGATGCAGAGGGGTCACGCGCACAAACCAGAGAAAGCTATATCCCAGCTTTCCTCACAAGGTTGAGCTACCAGTCTCTAATCAAGATGGGCATCCTAACTCCCACAAGAAAAACCAGTCAAGAAAAATATCGGCAGTGTAACCTTACGCCTACCAGACGTGATACACACTCCTCCTCCGCCATTCCTTTTATAAAGTTTTATTTGTGATTAGTTTCCAAAACCCTCATTAGATTATTTTTATTAAATTTATTTAGGATAAACCTCCCCTGTACACATGTCACTCGATCCCTTAGTTGCACCAGAAAGTAATTAATTAATTAATTTAAGTGGTCATTTTCCCTCACCCACCTAAAAGCGTTCCTAAAAACCCTCCTCGATGTCCCTTTATTCTCTTACATTCCTTTTAATGACTGACGCCTTTCTTAAAGCCTAGTTGAGTTAGAAATTAGAAAGTTCTCTAGGCTAGACTCCCTTCTATGTTGCACATTCCTTTTGTATTAAAGTTTCCCTTTTTGGTCCTAGTTCTAAATTAGCAGGTTTGTACTTAACCAATCTTTAATCTTTTTAAATAATTTAAACCTTCAAAAATTTCTCTTTTTAATTTAAATTTTCACCCCCCATTTTCTTTATCCCCCCTTTTATTACTTGCTTAATTAAATTTTAGTTCTCAATACCTATTTAGACCTAGGATTAAATTCTTTAGGCTCAACATAAATTTTTGTTAAGGGAATTTTTATTATTATTAATATGTATTGAGGCAACGTTCATTTTAAGGCTGACCAAGTCCTAAGGAGACATAATTTTTTAGGTACTAGGTTCATTAACTCATTAGTATAAGAATTACGACGTGCCCTTCAAGATGCACTACGTGGTCCAAGGGTGCCACTCGTTTGCATTCATGTTTCATTTACGCGACGTGCCCTTCAAGACACACTACGTGCTCCAAGGGTTCCACTCGCCTTTTGACTAATTTTGGTAGATGTCAAACTCCTAGAGTCAACACTCCATTAGGTGACCTTGTGGGAGACTAAGGGCCTCGAAGAAATAAAGACCCTGCCTTATTGCATGCTCCTTAGAATCATCGTGAGCAACTGTCACAGTCTTGCCTCATGACATCGTGGATCTCTTGAAATAGGTAATTGTTAACCTATAGTTCAAGCCACTGTGGGAGTCCTAGTAGTTTGTGGCAGGGTTGCTACCACACCTCTCCCTCAATATCTCTCGTTGTCATGCGTGACCCCTATACTCCAAATGTGAGTCTGATTAGCAAGCTATCATCAGCCTGCATCCATCAAAAAATGTCAGCGATCCATAAACAACATCATATTATATCAATTATATGTCACATCAGAAGTGCGCACAAGAGCGGGATGTTACACTTTCAAATGTGTGTGTAGACAATGAGTTTAATGCGAGGGAAGACAATGAAAGAGAGAGTGGGTGTCATGAAGATTATAATTTTGGTGAAGAGGTTTAAGGTGGATTTAGGAGGCAGCGTCATCAAGAAACAAAGTATTACACACCTATGTCCACCTATCCTTTAGTTGTTGGTGATGAGATTCCCTAGGAAGGGATTACTGAAGCAATGATCCTTGAGTGATGCTCAGCTGTTAAAAGAAGGTTGGAAAACAATTTGAGGATCTTGGATTTCGCTCAGGAGAGTAAACAAAACTTGAAGATTGTTTTACATTCATTGCAAAAATTTATGGATGCATATCAAAAGATGGGGCTAACCACTGACAATTTTATCAATTTGATGAGGAGACGAAATTACAAGGTGATGGGCCTTAATAAATGGGACGTAGTAAAAAATAAAGTTTCAAAATAAAATGCAATTTCTATGTTCAATTTCAAAGATGGGCCAAAGCGAAAGATATTGAAGGTGCAATATTTTAAGCACCCCAACATAGCATGACATCTGTATAACATATTTTTGGTAGCATATGGAAAATTTTCATGGAATCATGAGGTTCCACATTATTTTGCTACAGACTTTGATGCAGAGTTTTTTATGGACATGCACCGTGATTATACTATCCTATCATCTGGTTATTATGGTGTCAGTAAAAGACATACATATGATCGAAAAGGTGGATATCGAAATGCGGCATTGAAAAGTCCTACACAAACTTTAGTATCTCGCCCAACGGGGGAATTTTCCTCACATTCAGAATTGTGATCTTCATCATAAGTTGTAAAAGAGGTTAGGAATGCAATCAGGGAAAATTTGGAATCAATTTGTTATTGTGTTGATGTTGTTTTGAACCGTCAGTGAGAAGAAGCCAATTCTCGGGCCATTTTTGTTTAGAAAATTTATGAGTTAGATAACATGTCATTATAAGATTTTAAGGAGTATGCAAAATTTGTCGTAATGGTTAGAAAGAGGTCATTCAGAATGATGAACCGAACAGTGGATTGGTATGTTTTCTAGTTAGTAAATTTTTTAGGATAGTTTACTTCTAGTTCTAGATCTAGATACATATCATTGTATCTATAAAATTTAACGACCCCTATCATTATGACTACAAGCAACGCAAATAAAGTTTTTTTTTTTTTTTTTTTTTCAGGAAGAAACATCAACAAACAATTAATCAACAGAACTTGATGACAATCACAACTTATGCATTCAAGAAACATACAACAATGACCCATCATACTAGCACATCATGCAACTGGACAAAACATGAGTTAATCAATAGACAGATACAAATGGCTACCCGCCCGACACAAGCAAGAAAATGCCTACAATCTAAAGGACAACATCAACAACCTGACACAATGTTTTCGACGACTAGTAACTAGAAACCTCTTTGGCACGCAAAACCAATCTCATTGAGGCATTGCAGAACCAACTACCAACATCAATTACAATGAACAATATACCCCCATCGGGAAGAACAAGACTTTGGCCAGGTTATCATTCACATCTATCCATTAGGGCATGCAATGATCCTCTCATTAGAAATCATGTCATCACAAGGCGATAGGCATGACAGTAACCATGGTGAAACATAACATATCTAGACCTTTAACCCAAGCTAAATCCCTTGCACTAGTAGACTGAACTATCTGTCAATAAATACACTAAGACTATACCCAAGCACCCAAGCAACAAGTTGAAAAGATGTAAGGTGGCATTACTCAAAATTAAATTGTGCAACTAATCGAAGGATTTCTTGTTTCCTACAAGGAAAACATGTGTGGTGAAACAACAATGACCAACCACCATTTACAATTTGACTTAAGGCACAAGGTGCATAGTAACCAATTAACTGTTAAACTATTAATCGTTTAGCTAATAAAATTATTAAACCTTCAACCATTAACCTTGCGCAATATATTAAACTATTATGTCAATAAACCATAAACCATTAACTGTTAATCATTATGTCTAAGTGCAAATGAGCGAACTATTTTCAATGCAATTAATCAAGTAATCTATTACCAAAGCAATCAAGCCATTATTCTATTACCATCACAACAATTAATATATTATGGAAAAATTTAAAGGACTGATGTGTAAGATGGATAAATGAACTATTGTTATATAAAGAAAAACAATTAATCTATTGTTTTCATAAGTCATAAGACATATATATATATAACCATGGACATATACAAACAATAAATATAATTGTAGTAAGGATCACAACCATCATTGGAACCATATCTTTTTAAAACTCTACAAAATTTAATCTCTACCAGCAAATCGTTGTGTAATTATATTTAGAATGGAATTTAAAACTCTTCAAAATTAAATCTGTACCAACAATTTTGTTGTGTAAACACATTAAAATGAAATTTTAAAACTCTACAATTAATTCTCTACCAGAAAAATTGTTGTGTGATTATATTTAGAATAGAATTTAAACTCTATAATTACATCTCTGCCCACAAATTCACTGTGTTAAATACATTAAAAATGGAAATTAAAACTCTACAAAATAAATATGTACCAGCAATTCGTTGTGTAATTGCATTTAAAATGGAGTTAAACTCTACAAAAACTAAGTCGTTACAAAGTGAAAATTCGCTATCTAGATTCACTATGCTTAGAGAATGTTTAAATTCACTGTAAAAAATCTATACAACGCAGTCACACTCAACCATTAATTAGCTATCATTCAAATGTAAAAACGTTGTCTATTAAATATGTGATAAAGTTGTCTATTCAAAAACACGAAGATAATGTTGTATATGTGATAAATCATTGTCCAACAATAAATGTTGTCTAGTAAGGATATTTCTGGGTAAAAATGGGTGAGAGGGTTGTGTAAACTCTGGGTGAATTCGTTGTCCAACGCCAAGAAAAAGTGTCCAGAAATAAAATCGATGTGAAGCAAATTCGTTGGGTAATTATCTTTAAAAGGGAAAATTTGAAACTTTACACAAATAAATCTTTACCCAGCAAAGTCGTTGTGTAAACACATTTAAAAACAAATTTAAAACTCTACAAAAATTAGTTCTCTACCCATAAAAACCATTGTGTAAATTACATTTAAATGTGAAATTAAAACTCTACAAAACATGGATCTTTGCCCAACAAAATCGCTATGTAAATTACATTTAAAAGTGAAATTGAAACTCGACAAAATTTGGATCTTCGCCCAGCAAAATTGTTGTGTAAATACATTAAAAGTGAAATTAAAACTAAAACAAAAATGGATCTCTGCCCAGCAAAATGGTTGTCTAAATACATTTAAAAGAGAATTTAAAACTATAAAAAAATTGTTTCTCGGCCCAGCAAAATCGATGTGTAAATTACATTTAAAGCTGAAATTAAAACTCTACAAAAAATAGATCTCTGTCGAGCAAATTCGTTGTGTAAATTACATTTAAAAGTGAAATTAAAACTCGACAAAATTTAGATCTCTACCCAACAAAATCGGTGTGGAAATACATTAAAAGTGAAATTAAAACTAAAAAAAAATGGATCTCTGCCCAACAAAATCGTTGTGTAAATTACATTTAAAGGTGAAATTAAAACTCTACAAAAAATGGATCTCTGCCCAGCAAAATTGTTGTGTAAATTACATTTAAAAGTGAAATTAAAGATCGACAAAATTTGGATCTATTCCCAGCAAAATCGTTGTTTAAATACATTAAAATTGAAATTAAAACTCTAAAAAAAATGGATCTCTTCCTAGCAAAATCAATGTTGATAACTCACATTTTTTTGAGGAGAGGAGAATAGAGATAAGGTTGGTACGCGTCACCCAGATTCACTGGGAATGAAAAGAAAAACGATTTTTGGGTAAAAACTATTTCTTCAGATATTAATACTTCATAGATTAATCATTCAAATATAAATCATTCAGCATTAATCTTAGTAAAAAACGCAGAGATACTCACTCAAAGAGCAGAGATTTTACCAGTAAAAAAAAGGCATATATTTACCATTCTAAAATGATGGGATTTATCAATCAAAACGTAGATATCTACCATCCAAAACATTGGAATTTATCAATCAAAATGCAGAGATATACCATCCA
The DNA here is from genome assembly GCA_000966675.3 of Picea glauca. Classification (NCBI taxonomy): domain Eukaryota; kingdom Viridiplantae; phylum Streptophyta; class Pinopsida; order Pinales; family Pinaceae; genus Picea; species Picea glauca. Next base: position 275,690 of record JZKD02S0642775.1, read on the forward strand.
AAGCGCTGGGATTTATCAATCAATAAAAAAAGAGATAAAATTATGGGAAGAACGTAAGGATTATGCATAAAAGAAAAACGAAGAGATCAAAAATTAATCATAAGAGAAAAACACATAGATAAGTAAGGGATAGATAGCTAGGTGGAAATTTATCCTTCACTTATTATATATGCACAGGAAAGAAGGGTATTTGAATCTCATTCGTGAAGACGATCGATTTGACTCATGTCTGACTGCTCAGGCACAGACTAATAACTTAAAGGATAAGGGACATAAGATAAAAACACAATTTTTCTTCATATTAAATCAAGAAAAACAAACGCAGAGAAGTCATTGCAATCAGAGTTTGGGTTTGCCATGGGAAATCAATTAAAAATATAGCGATTATAAGGTTGGGATGACTTTAAGTTCTCAGATCATAAAACACTGGGCTCATCAAGACAAATTGCTGAAGGATAAAAAAAAAATCTTTGAATAGTGTTACATTGATTAAACATAAACATTAACAAAATAAAAGTACATTACTAAAGGAACAGGAACAATATTTAAACTACCATTCAATACAAATATACACAAGCGTACCGTAGCTAAATATGAAATCTATGAAGTCGTTTTCCCACGCATGCTCCATCTAGCTCCCGCTTTCCAGCTGATTAGATGTCACTGGTACCTCCCAGCCAACTCTAGGAGTACTCTTCTTCCCCCTGAGCCCCCCGAGACACAAAGGGGCCACCCACACAATACCAGAGAAGGATAGCATCCAACTCGCCTCGCAAGATCAAGCTACCACTCGTTACCCAAGTTGGGTATCCCAACTCCCACAAGAGAAGGCTCAATCAAGATAAAATTTTAGAAGCGTAACACTACGTAAAAAGATGTGATCCACACTCCTCCTTCACCATCCTTTTTATAGAGTTTTCTTAGACATTAGTTTCCAAAAAACCTCGTTAGATTTTTTTTCATTAATTTAATTAGGAAAAATCACCCCCATACACATGTCGTCCATCCCCTAGTTGCACCAGAAAAACAATTTTATTAATTAGTTAAATATTTCTGTTTTCCTCACCCACCTAAAAGCGTTCCTAAAAACGATTGTCGGTGTCTGACGGCAACCGCACTCTCAGCAGGCGGTCACCCCACCAGGATCCTCTCACTCTACGGCCCGAAGAGTCGATGCTCTTCCAACTCCTCCTCGGGAGTTCTATCACCCACAGTCGT
>JZKD02S0642776.1:0-15637 GCA_000966675.3 Picea glauca
GGGGGGGTCGATAGTTTTAGAAGGATTTTGTTGGAAGCTTGTTCAAATATGAACCTGGTTCAATGTATGACAGTAAAGTAAGATCAGAGTAGATAAAGTAATAACCAACAAATGGTTATGTTGTCAGTTGGAACAAAATGGGATTGAGTGAATAAGATTTGTTGAAGAAGTGTAAAAAGAATGTCAGATATGACGACAAAACGTTAAAAGAATGAAAATATAAAAGGGTATGTTGAGATCTTGGAACCCAACGAAGGTAGAGATCGAGAGTTGGTTGAAAACAAAGGATCTGGAGTTTGTGCAGAAAGATAAAGGAAACCCGAAGTTAAAACCACGCAAATACATGGACAAGTATGTATTCAGTGACTTGCATGAAGTATTTTTCTATGATTTCTCGGATGTGTTGCAAGAGTGGATATTGAGGTTGAAAGACAACCACAGTACAAATCATATCAGATAGCTAGAGTGGAATCTTTTGGAGATCACATAGTTACAACAAGTTGACAATAAATTTGCGCGTGCAGTAGATTTCTGGTTAGACAACATTGTTGCAGGATTTATCTCAGAAGTTGCAGTAGATATTGTGAAGTCTTACATCACAGTAGAGCAACAGTTCTTGAAGGGACCTCAAGGTAGGTATATCAGATCGCTATATACTTCCATTAAAATGTTATTGTATAACAAAGTTGTAATGACAATGGTCTTGGACAACTAAACTTCCCTGCATGCATCAGGGAAGGGGGGAAGCACTGACAAGAGACGGGGAAATGGAGGAAGAAACAGATAGAGGAAAGAAAGAGGAGGCCTTGGTTCTAATCATGATGGATGAATACTAGATTAAACAGATCATGGAAACATCTAGAAGAATGTGAAGTGGAGTACCCTACCAATATAAGTTTAACAACAAGAAGAGAGCCATAGCCGCGAGGGAAGCCTTGGCAAGTGATGAAGAAGAGGTAGAGGATATTTGGGCTATGGAGTTGATTGAGGAAATCCTATGCGCGACATACGAAAGGAAGACAAGAGGTACAAGAGACTAAACCAGAGGCATAAATCCTATCCATATCAGTGTTAGTGTGGAACCCATAAACCCATGTGCGACTAATACACTAGAAAGAACACCACCATTTAGACAACCGAATTTTAGTGGAAGAAAAGCAACAGTAAGTACATCTACACAGGGAGAAAAAACTAGGGGAGCCAGTTCAAGAATCGTTAGTCAAGTATCTACACCGCGTGGAGGTACTAGTTCAACATTCAGGATAGTAGGACACGATCCCACCAACAGATTACTAGAATTCAAGGGTGAGGCATCGAAGGACCCTGAGAAGCACTTGTTCATTTGTGAAAAGATATAGGAAGCAAAATAGATCACATATGAGGACACTAAACTAGCACAAATAGCCATCACACTAAGAGACCGTGCACTATATTGGTACATGATATTAGCTACAAACAGTCCACCAGGAACAACAAGAACGATTGTGGATATCAAGAATCTATTGATAAATGAATTCTAGAAGCCTAGCTCAGAGGATCAATACATGAATGAGATGATAGAGATCAGACAAGAACTAGGAGAATCTGCGTGGGATGTTAACTAGATATTCAAATGATTGAAGGGAAAGCTAAAGTGTGTCATGAAAGATATGCAACATAGGAATTTGTTTGTCAATTCATTACTACCACATTTGAAATACCCTTTGAGACAACAAAAGTTTCATACTCAGGCAGAGGATCTGCAGGCAGCCCTACAATTGGAAGAGAACTAATATCAGAAGATAGATCTAGCCATAGAGGAGATAAAGGACGATCTAAAGAACTTAACATTTCAACTAAACCAGAACAGGGGTAAGGAAAAAAGAGAAGTTGTTTGGTGTACCACATGTAGGATCGAAGGACACCGCAAGAATGAATGCCCAACATTCATGTAGTACATGGAAATAGGACTGCCAAACCCTTTTCCATCAGGGGGAATATGGTGTGAGATCTGTAAGAAACTGGGGCATGATCCATATCATTGTCCAATGATGTATAAATACCAGACAATGCCTAAGAGTTTATACTGCAACTTTTGCAAGTTAGTAGGCCACGATGATAAATATTGCAGGACAATGGAGCTGATGAGGGAACGAACATCAGATACCTATAGGGTGCAGGTAGATATGATGACGGGCCAAGTTACACCACAATTTAACCAAGTACTAGCCCCATATAACATTGCACCACAAAAATATAACATTGCGCAGTCACAGTACAATACCGCGTAGCCACGGTATAATATCGCGTAGTATAACCAGGCACCGCAAGGAGATCGAGTTGGATACAAAGGTGGAGGAAGAGGTATAGGAGGCTTTGGGAGAGGTAGAGGACCGATGATATGTCATAACTATCAAAAACCATGACATTATGCAAGAGAATGTCCACTTCCACCTACGACATGTATGTATTGTCGTGTATCATATCATGACACATAAGATTGTCTGACACTACTGAAGATCCAGGAAAAGAGGAATCAGAAAAATCACAATGTTCAATGGATTTCTACAGAAGTAAGGGATGTTGGAAGGAATATCAACATAGTCACCCACGGAGGAGCTAAGATAGGAAATGACACAGTAAGACAAGATCCAACACAACACCAATGGGTGAAGAAGAATGTTGAACCACATAAGCAGTTTGATACGTAGAATGAAAAGGGGATATTCAAACAAGTTAGACAAGAATTCTTGAAGCCAGACATTGCATTTACATCAACTGCGTAGCATACTCAGGATGTATCAATGTATGAGATGCCTTCCTCGCTAAATCATACCAATGAAGTGCAACCTCTAGGACAAGTAAGTACCATAAAGGATTTTCTGCAATCCTATGTTAAGCTATTAAATGACCAATCATTTGTTAAAATTTTACAAAACAAGTTAGAAATATGTAACACAAAGGTAGAGGGGAAACTAGAACAGAAAACAGTCAATTACCTTCATACAATAAGGAGGACAAGCAGGGAATTCATATTAAATGCTAACATTGGAGATTTCAATATGGGGACATCATACTGGATTTAGGCTCTGAGGTGAATGTACTACCCAAGAAGACATGGAAATGTGTGGGAGAATGATGCAGGAGCATCACTCCAAACCAACTACACGCCATCCACCCAGCACATCAAAGTGCACATTCAATGGAAGGAGAGAGGCCCAGCCCTCTCGTTGTTCAATTTTGAAATTGTATTAAATGTTGTAAGGTCGAAGAGCCAAAAGCCATGCATGTACGCAAGCTTTAGATAAAGGTTGTCTTAAATGGTTGTAAGGATGAGATCTAGATCCAATTCAGACTAGACATCCATTCAATGTAATTGAATGTAAATTAATGAGAGTTGGTGAGATGGAGGGAAGAGCTTGAGGAGCCCCTCTTTGTCAAAAGATCTTCTTTGTATCTAGAATAGGGAGGAAGAGTAGAACAAAAAGAATAGGGAGAAGAAAAGAAGTTGTGACTCTATTGTAGTCAGAGCTTGAGCACATTGTAAAGAGGAATTTCATATTAATACAATCAGAGCATATTTTCCTACATGTTATTATGTGTTTGTAGATGAATGTCTTTATGCGTTATGATATTCTATATATGTGTGTTAGTTTGCATTTCCAGGTTACAGATAGAAGTCATTGTTTGTTGGGGTCTTTGATTCCAGGTCTAGTTCTTTGTGGCTTCATGCAAGAGGTTGCATGACAGAACACTGCGGGTTCTGTAAGCCAGTGCATAGAGTGCACTTCTGAATTCTGCGGAATTTAGACAAAGACGTGTCAGGAGGGTGCACCAGAGGAAGTCATTGACTCAAAGAGGAAGCCTCAAGGTTGTTAAACACCTTGAAGGAGAAACTGTGCAGAGGAGAGCACAAAGAGGAGAAGCATAATTGTTGAGAATTCTGTAAAGGCTCTGCCAGGAGGGCATTGAGAAAATGCATAGGATGCATTGAGGAGAACTCTATTTTGAGTTCGGTGAGAAGACAGAGTCACTGAAGATTCTGGAGAACTCTGCTAGGTGGGCATTGAGTTGGTGCAAGTGTGCATAGAAGGAACTCTTTCAAGTTCTGAGATAAGAGAAGTGTCACAGAAAGACACTCATAGAGTTACTCAACACCCTGTAGGCTCAGCAAAGCGTACTTGAGTAGGAAGTTGCAGAAGAGGGAACTTCCATCCCTTCAAGGAGAGAAAGGGATAGAGAGACTTTGAGGTTAGAGCCACAGATAAGCTCAGAAGAGATAGCACCATTTCATGCAAAGGTATTGCAAGAGGTTGCAGAGTTCGAAGGAACCATTGAGGTTCAGAGAAATAAAGATCAAGAGGAGGAACGCCTCTTAGAATACAGGTGGGAGCCAAGGTTACAGGCTTCACAGCAGAGAAAAACATCGAGGCCTTTTGGAGCAAGGAATATTCCAAGGGAAAGGAAAAAGGGCATGCTCAAGGTAGAGCACAGTTGTCGTTAGATCAGCTAGAGAAGCGAGATCTAGGTCATTGAAGTCTATGTCCAGGCGCACATGGGAAAGCACATAAGGAAGAGGAACATATCTGAGTCGTCATATCTAGTGCAAAGGACCAATAGCCATCGGATCTGGAGGAAGGTGCATGGAGTTTAACCTCTAGGAGGTCATGCAGGAAAGGAGTCGTATGGATGGTGAGAGGCCTTCGTGAAGGAAGCACTGAAGTTACGAGAGTTGTTGGATCTTCTAGAGTGGTAAGGTGGTTAGAGGCCGATGAAACCCATCACCTAGGATTCGGGTGTCAACATGAGTCGTTGATCTTGTTTCAACCCACGTCATTGGATCATTTCAGGAATTCAGGATTTGTGAGTTTGGAGGCCAGACCAAATTCTTGGTTTCATGAAGTCTCGAGTTGCGAGGAGTAGGGAAGGAGATCCAGACCATTGGATCCAAGCCATAGGAGAATCGTTGGATCAGAACCTTCGTGGGATATCTCATATCGGGGGTTCGGGGGTTGAAATAATTTCTTTTCAACTGCAGAAGTCGCAAAGTGCTGAGCGTCGAGGGATCATGCGAACACGTGGCACATCCGTTAGGCGGGGACCGCGTGGTTGATAGGTGGCGTAACAACAAATGCCCAGATAAAGGTGGAAGCGAGTGACAGGTGGTGGACACACGTCACCTTGGAAGGAGCCAACCCATCGTTGACCTTTCAAGTTTCAGGGTTTCGCAAAGGAGGAGCATGATGGTTCAATACTCCAACTCGTGAAGTCGCGAGTTGCGAGTAGTGATAAAGGAGTCAACCCATCGCTGACTTATTGTGCTTCGAGATTTTTCAAAGGAGGAGCACGAGGGCTCAACACTCCAACTCGCGAAGTCGCGATTTGGGAGTAGTGCTAGCAATTAGCCCTAGCCGGTGGTTATGTGAGAAAGGCGCTAACAAGGAGGAGCCATACCCCTATCGCACCTCGGGTATCGGCATTTGGAGAAAGAGGAGTCGAGTGTCTTCATGAAGGACATGTGGATCGGATTCATGAGGTTCCAATAGGGATCCNGGGGGGGTCGATAGTTTTAGAAGGATTTTGTTGGAAGCTTGTTCAAATATGAACCTGGTTCAATGTATGACAGTAAAGTAAGATCAGAGTAGATAAAGTAATAACCAACAAATGGTTATGTTGTCAGTTGGAACAAAATGGGATTGAGTGAATAAGATTTGTTGAAGAAGTGTAAAAAGAATGTCAGATATGACGACAAAACGTTAAAAGAATGAAAATATAAAAGGGTATGTTGAGATCTTGGAACCCAACGAAGGTAGAGATCGAGAGTTGGTTGAAAACAAAGGATCTGGAGTTTGTGCAGAAAGATAAAGGAAACCCGAAGTTAAAACCACGCAAATACATGGACAAGTATGTATTCAGTGACTTGCATGAAGTATTTTTCTATGATTTCTCGGATGTGTTGCAAGAGTGGATATTGAGGTTGAAAGACAACCACAGTACAAATCATATCAGATAGCTAGAGTGGAATCTTTTGGAGATCACATAGTTACAACAAGTTGACAATAAATTTGCGCGTGCAGTAGATTTCTGGTTAGACAACATTGTTGCAGGATTTATCTCAGAAGTTGCAGTAGATATTGTGAAGTCTTACATCACAGTAGAGCAACAGTTCTTGAAGGGACCTCAAGGTAGGTATATCAGATCGCTATATACTTCCATTAAAATGTTATTGTATAACAAAGTTGTAATGACAATGGTCTTGGACAACTAAACTTCCCTGCATGCATCAGGGAAGGGGGGAAGCACTGACAAGAGACGGGGAAATGGAGGAAGAAACAGATAGAGGAAAGAAAGAGGAGGCCTTGGTTCTAATCATGATGGATGAATACTAGATTAAACAGATCATGGAAACATCTAGAAGAATGTGAAGTGGAGTACCCTACCAATATAAGTTTAACAACAAGAAGAGAGCCATAGCCGCGAGGGAAGCCTTGGCAAGTGATGAAGAAGAGGTAGAGGATATTTGGGCTATGGAGTTGATTGAGGAAATCCTATGCGCGACATACGAAAGGAAGACAAGAGGTACAAGAGACTAAACCAGAGGCATAAATCCTATCCATATCAGTGTTAGTGTGGAACCCATAAACCCATGTGCGACTAATACACTAGAAAGAACACCACCATTTAGACAACCGAATTTTAGTGGAAGAAAAGCAACAGTAAGTACATCTACACAGGGAGAAAAAACTAGGGGAGCCAGTTCAAGAATCGTTAGTCAAGTATCTACACCGCGTGGAGGTACTAGTTCAACATTCAGGATAGTAGGACACGATCCCACCAACAGATTACTAGAATTCAAGGGTGAGGCATCGAAGGACCCTGAGAAGCACTTGTTCATTTGTGAAAAGATATAGGAAGCAAAATAGATCACATATGAGGACACTAAACTAGCACAAATAGCCATCACACTAAGAGACCGTGCACTATATTGGTACATGATATTAGCTACAAACAGTCCACCAGGAACAACAAGAACGATTGTGGATATCAAGAATCTATTGATAAATGAATTCCAGAAGCCTAGCTCGGAGGATCAATACATGAATGAGATGATAGAGATCAGACAAGAACTAGGAGAATCTGCGTGGGATGTTAACTAGATATCCAAATGATTGAAGGGAAAGCTAAAGTGTGTCATGAAAGATATGCAACATAGGAATTTGTTTGTCAATTCATTTCTACCACATTTGAAATACCCTTTGAGACAGCAAAAGTTTCATACTCAAACAGAGGCTCTGCAGGCATCCCTACAACTGGAAGAGAACCAATATCAGAAGATAGATATAGCCATAGAGGAGATAAAGGACGATCTAAAGAACTTAACATTTCAACTAAACCAGAATAGGGGTAAGGAAAAAAGAGAAGTTGTTTGGTGTACCACATGTAGGATAGAAGGACACCACAAGAATGAATGCCCAACATTCATGTAGTACATGGAAACAGGACTGCCAAACCCTTTTCCATCAGGAGGACTATGGTGTGAGATCTGTAAGAAACTGGGGCATGATCCATATCATTGTCCAATGATGTATAAATACCAGACAATGCCTAAGAGTTTATACTGCAAATTTTGCAAGTTAGTAGGCCACGATGATAAATATTGTAGGAAAATGGAGCTGATGAGGGAACGAACATCAGATACCTATAGGGTGTAGGTAGATATGATGACAAGCCAAGTTACACCACAATTTAACCAAGTACTAGCCCCATATAACATTGCACCACAACAATATAACATTGCGTAGTCGCAGTACAATACCGCGTAGCCACAGTATAATATCGCGTAGTATAACCAGGCACCGCAAGGAGATCGAGTTGGATACAAAGGTGGAGGAAGAGGTATAGGAGGCTTTGGGAGAGGTAGAGGACCAATGATATGTCATAACTATCAAAAACCATGACATTATGCAAGAGAATGTCCACTTCCACCTGCGACATGTATGTATTGTCGTGTATCACATCATGACACATAAGATTTTCTGACACTACTGAAGATCCAGGAAAAGAGGAATCAGAAAAATCACAATGTTCAATGGATTTCTGCAGAAGTAAGGGATGTTGGAAGGAATATCAACATAGTCACCCACGGAGGAGCTAAGATAGGAAATGACACAGTAAGACAAGATCCAACACAACACCAATGGGTGAAGAAGAACGTTGAACCACATAAGCAGTTTGATACATAGAATGAAAAGGGGATATTCAAACAAGCTAGACAAGAATTCTTGAAGCCAGACATTGCATTTACATCAACTGCGTAGCATACTCAGGATGTACCAATGTATGAGATGCCTTCCTCGCTGGATCATACCAATGAAGTGCAACCTCTAGGACAAGTAAGTACCATAAAGGATTTTCTGTAATCCTATGTTAAGCTATTAAATGACCAATCATCTGTTAAAATTTTACAAAACAAGTTAGAAATATGTAACACAAAGGTAGAGGGGAAACTAGAACAGAAAACAGTCAATTACCTTCATACAATAAGGAGGACAAGCAAGGAATTCATATTAAATGCTAACATTGGAGATTTCAATATGGGGACATCATACTGGATTTAGGCTCTGAGGTGAATGTACTACCCAAGAAGACATGGAAATGTGTGGGAGAATGATGCAGGAGCATCACTCCAAACCAACTACACGCCATCCACCCAGCACATCAAAGTGCACATTCAATGGAAGGAGAGAGGCCCAGCCCTCTCGTTGTTCAATTTTGAAATTGTATTAAATGTTGTAAGGTCGAAGAGCCAAAAGCCATGCATGTACGCAAGCTTTAGATAAAGGTTGTCTTAAATGGTTGTAAGGATGAGATCTAGATCCAATTCAGACTAGACATCCATTCAATGTAATTGAATGTAAATTAATGAGAGTTGGTGAGATGGAGGGAAGAGCTTGAGGAGCCCCTCTTTGTCAAAAGATCTTCTTTGTATCTAGAATAGGGAGGAAGAGTAGAACAAAAAGAATAGGGAGAAGAAAAGAAGTTGTGACTCTATTGTAGTCAGAGCTTGAGCACATTGTAAAGAGGAATTTCATATTAATACAATCAGAGCATATTTTCCTACATGTTATTATGTGTTTGTAGATGAATGTCTTTATGCGTTATGATATTCTATATATGTGTGTTAGTTTGCATTTCCAGGTTACAGATAGAAGTCATTGTTTGTTGGGGTCTTTGATTCCAGGTCTAGTTCTTTGTGGCTTCATGCAAGAGGTTGCATGACAGAACACTGCGGGTTCTGTAAGCCAGTGCATAGAGTGCACTTCTGAATTCTGCGGAATTTAGACAAAGACGTGTCAGGAGGGTGCACCAGAGGAAGTCATTGACTCAAAGAGGAAGCCTCAAGGTTGTTAAACACCTTGAAGGAGAAACTGTGCAGAGGAGAGCACAAAGAGGAGAAGCATAATTGTTGAGAATTCTGTAAAGGCTCTGCCAGGAGGGCATTGAGAAAATGCATAGGATGCATTGAGGAGAACTCTATTTTGAGTTCGGTGAGAAGACAGAGTCACTGAAGATTCTGGAGAACTCTGCTAGGTGGGCATTGAGTTGGTGCAAGTGTGCATAGAAGGAACTCTTTCAAGTTCTGAGATAAGAGAAGTGTCACAGAAAGACACTCATAGAGTTACTCAACACCCTGTAGGCTCAGCAAAGCGTACTTGAGTAGGAAGTTGCAGAAGAGGGAACTTCCATCCCTTCAAGGAGAGAAAGGGATAGAGAGACTTTGAGGTTAGAGCCACAGATAAGCTCAGAAGAGATAGCACCATTTCATGCAAAGGTATTGCAAGAGGTTGCAGAGTTCGAAGGAACCATTGAGGTTCAGAGAAATAAAGATCAAGAGGAGGAACGCCTCTTAGAATACAGGTGGGAGCCAAGGTTACAGGCTTCACAGCAGAGAAAAACATCGAGGCCTTTTGGAGCAAGGAATATTCCAAGGGAAAGGAAAAAGGGCATGCTCAAGGTAGAGCACAGTTGTCGTTAGATCAGCTAGAGAAGCGAGATCTAGGTCATTGAAGTCTATGTCCAGGCGCACATGGGAAAGCACATAAGGAAGAGGAACATATCTGAGTCGTCATATCTAGTGCAAAGGACCAATAGCCATCGGATCTGGAGGAAGGTGCATGGAGTTTAACCTCTAGGAGGTCATGCAGGAAAGGAGTCGTATGGATGGTGAGAGGCCTTCGTGAAGGAAGCACTGAAGTTACGAGAGTTGTTGGATCTTCTAGAGTGGTAAGGTGGTTAGAGGCCGATGAAACCCATCACCTAGGATTCGGGTGTCAACATGAGTCGTTGATCTTGTTTCAACCCACGTCATTGGATCATTTCAGGAATTCAGGATTTGTGAGTTTGGAGGCCAGACCAAATTCTTGGTTTCATGAAGTCTCGAGTTGCGAGGAGTAGGGAAGGAGATCCAGACCATTGGATCCAAGCCATAGGAGAATCGTTGGATCAGAACCTTCGTGGGATATCTCATATCGGGGGTTCGGGGGTTGAAATAATTTCTTTTCAACTGCAGAAGTCGCAAAGTGCTGAGCGTCGAGGGATCATGCGAACACGTGGCACATCCGTTAGGCGGGGACCGCGTGGTTGATAGGTGGCGTAACAACAAATGCCCAGATAAAGGTGGAAGCGAGTGACAGGTGGTGGACACACGTCACCTTGGAAGGAGCCAACCCATCGTTGACCTTTCAAGTTTCAGGGTTTCGCAAAGGAGGAGCATGATGGTTCAATACTCCAACTCGTGAAGTCGCGAGTTGCGAGTAGTGATAAAGGAGTCAACCCATCGCTGACTTATTGTGCTTCGAGATTTTTCAAAGGAGGAGCACGAGGGCTCAACACTCCAACTCGCGAAGTCGCGATTTGGGAGTAGTGCTAGCAATTAGCCCTAGCCGGTGGTTATGTGAGAAAGGCGCTAACAAGGAGGAGCCATACCCCTATCGCACCTCGGGTATCGGCATTTGGAGAAAGAGGAGTCGAGTGTCTTCATGAAGGACATGTGGATCGGATTCATGAGGTTCCAATAGGGATCCGAGGGAGCTGCTTCGGCTCGAGGAGAATTTAGAATGATCTTGTGCGGATCTCGACCAGAGGGTCGGTGGTCTGCGCCAAGTGGTATTAGAGCATATTTTTGTTTGTAGATTTCAGACAAAACAGAAATAGGAGACCATTACTTTGTTCACAGACAAAGGAGAGATGGTGGGAGAAATTCTGGTAACATCAAGTGGAATCAAAAGCAGAGATTCATCTGTATACAGTAGGTGAAAGAAGCAGGGTGTTAAAGCTCTGTGATGGTTGTTGCAAGGTGTTCATCAAATGATAGACAACCAAGCGATTTGTAGGAGGACATGGAGATGGTCTCAGACGTAGAGTGATCCATACGTTTTTCAGGAGGGCAGATAGGAACAGGAAGATGGCTACTGAAGGTCGTGGATGCGGTGGAAAGAAGAACCACCAGCGGCAGAGAAAAGATGAAATGGATAAAGAACTCGCTGAGGTGAGGGTGAGGATGGAAGAGCTTGCACTGCGGGTGTAGCAGAATGCAAAGACACATTGTGTGTATGAATGGCCCATGAAGAGGAAAGCAAAGTGGCCAGTCAATAAACTGTTGGCCAGAGGACAACAAAGGCTATTGAAGGAATGGATGAGGTATGTGAAAATCCTCAGGACCACAGAGGATATGGTTCATGCCTGTGAACCAAAAGTTGGGAGAAATATCAGTGATGATGAAGAGGAGAGANGGAATTCATATTAAATGCTAACATTGGAGATTTCAATATGGGGACATCATACTGGATTTAGGCTCTGAGGTGAATGTACTACCCAAGAAGACATGGAAATGTGTGGGAGAATGATGCAGGAGCATCACTCCAAACCAACTACACGCCATCCACCCAGCACATCAAAGTGCACATTCAATGGAAGGAGAGAGGCCCAGCCCTCTCGTTGTTCAATTTTGAAATTGTATTAAATGTTGTAAGGTCGAAGAGCCAAAAGCCATGCATGTACGCAAGCTTTAGATAAAGGTTGTCTTAAATGGTTGTAAGGATGAGATCTAGATCCAATTCAGACTAGACATCCATTCAATGTAATTGAATGTAAATTAATGAGAGTTGGTGAGATGGAGGGAAGAGCTTGAGGAGCCCCTCTTTGTCAAAAGATCTTCTTTGTATCTAGAATAGGGAGGAAGAGTAGAACAAAAAGAATAGGGAGAAGAAAAGAAGTTGTGACTCTATTGTAGTCAGAGCTTGAGCACATTGTAAAGAGGAATTTCATATTAATACAATCAGAGCATATTTTCCTACATGTTATTATGTGTTTGTAGATGAATGTCTTTATGCGTTATGATATTCTATATATGTGTGTTAGTTTGCATTTCCAGGTTACAGATAGAAGTCATTGTTTGTTGGGGTCTTTGATTCCAGGTCTAGTTCTTTGTGGCTTCATGCAAGAGGTTGCATGACAGAACACTGCGGGTTCTGTAAGCCAGTGCATAGAGTGCACTTCTGAATTCTGCGGAATTTAGACAAAGACGTGTCAGGAGGGTGCACCAGAGGAAGTCATTGACTCAAAGAGGAAGCCTCAAGGTTGTTAAACACCTTGAAGGAGAAACTGTGCAGAGGAGAGCACAAAGAGGAGAAGCATAATTGTTGAGAATTCTGTAAAGGCTCTGCCAGGAGGGCATTGAGAAAATGCATAGGATGCATTGAGGAGAACTCTATTTTGAGTTCGGTGAGAAGACAGAGTCACTGAAGATTCTGGAGAACTCTGCTAGGTGGGCATTGAGTTGGTGCAAGTGTGCATAGAAGGAACTCTTTCAAGTTCTGAGATAAGAGAAGTGTCACAGAAAGACACTCATAGAGTTACTCAACACCCTGTAGGCTCAGCAAAGCGTACTTGAGTAGGAAGTTGCAGAAGAGGGAACTTCCATCCCTTCAAGGAGAGAAAGGGATAGAGAGACTTTGAGGTTAGAGCCACAGATAAGCTCAGAAGAGATAGCACCATTTCATGCAAAGGTATTGCAAGAGGTTGCAGAGTTCGAAGGAACCATTGAGGTTCAGAGAAATAAAGATCAAGAGGAGGAACGCCTCTTAGAATACAGGTGGGAGCCAAGGTTACAGGCTTCACAGCAGAGAAAAACATCGAGGCCTTTTGGAGCAAGGAATATTCCAAGGGAAAGGAAAAAGGGCATGCTCAAGGTAGAGCACAGTTGTCGTTAGATCAGCTAGAGAAGCGAGATCTAGGTCATTGAAGTCTATGTCCAGGCGCACATGGGAAAGCACATAAGGAAGAGGAACATATCTGAGTCGTCATATCTAGTGCAAAGGACCAATAGCCATCGGATCTGGAGGAAGGTGCATGGAGTTTAACCTCTAGGAGGTCATGCAGGAAAGGAGTCGTATGGATGGTGAGAGGCCTTCGTGAAGGAAGCACTGAAGTTACGAGAGTTGTTGGATCTTCTAGAGTGGTAAGGTGGTTAGAGGCCGATGAAACCCATCACCTAGGATTCGGGTGTCAACATGAGTCGTTGATCTTGTTTCAACCCACGTCATTGGATCATTTCAGGAATTCAGGATTTGTGAGTTTGGAGGCCAGACCAAATTCTTGGTTTCATGAAGTCTCGAGTTGCGAGGAGTAGGGAAGGAGATCCAGACCATTGGATCCAAGCCATAGGAGAATCGTTGGATCAGAACCTTCGTGGGATATCTCATATCGGGGGTTCGGGGGTTGAAATAATTTCTTTTCAACTGCAGAAGTCGCAAAGTGCTGAGCGTCGAGGGATCATGCGAACACGTGGCACATCCGTTAGGCGGGGACCGCGTGGTTGATAGGTGGCGTAACAACAAATGCCCAGATAAAGGTGGAAGCGAGTGACAGGTGGTGGACACACGTCACCTTGGAAGGAGCCAACCCATCGTTGACCTTTCAAGTTTCAGGGTTTCGCAAAGGAGGAGCATGATGGTTCAATACTCCAACTCGTGAAGTCGCGAGTTGCGAGTAGTGATAAAGGAGTCAACCCATCGCTGACTTATTGTGCTTCGAGATTTTTCAAAGGAGGAGCACGAGGGCTCAACACTCCAACTCGCGAAGTCGCGATTTGGGAGTAGTGCTAGCAATTAGCCCTAGCCGGTGGTTATGTGAGAAAGGCGCTAACAAGGAGGAGCCATACCCCTATCGCACCTCGGGTATCGGCATTTGGAGAAAGAGGAGTCGAGTGTCTTCATGAAGGACATGTGGATCGGATTCATGAGGTTCCAATAGGGATCCAAGGGAGCTGCTTCGGCTCGAGGAGAATTTAGAATGATCCTGTGCGGATCTCGACCAGAGGGTCGGTGGTCTGCGCCAAGTGGTATTAGAGCAGATTTTTGTGTGTAGATTTCAGACAAAACAGAAATAGGAGACCATTACTTTGTTCACAGACAAAGGAGAGACGGTGGGAGAAATTCTGGTAACATCAAGTGGAATCAGAAGCAGAGATTCATTTGTATACAGTAGGTGAAAGAAGCAGGGTGTTAAAGCTCTGTGATGGTTGTTGCAAGGTGTTCAGCAAATGATAGACAACCAGGCGAGTTGTAGGAGGACATGGAGATGCTCTCAGACGTAGAGTGATCCATACGTTTTCCAGGAGGGCGGATAGGAACAGGAATATGGCTACTGAAGGTCGTGGACGCGGTGGAAAGAAGAACCACCAGCGGCAGAGAAAATATGAAATGGATAAAGAACTCGCTAAGGTGAGGGTGAGGATGGAAGAGCTTGCACTATGGGTGCAACAGAATGCAAAGACACATTGGGTGTATGAATGGCCCGTGAAGAGGAAAGCAAAGTGGCTAGTCAATAAACTGTTGGCCAGAGGACAACGAAGGCTATTGAAGGAATGGATGAGGTATGTGAAAATCCTCAGGACCACAGAGGATATGGTTCATGCCTGTGAACCAAAAGTTGGGAGAAATATCAGTGATGATGAAGAGGAGAGATCGAGCAGAGATCTCATAGACTACCAAGTGGGTAGAAATGGAATTTCAAATTTCCAGGAGGGCACTGAGATGGGATCGGTTGATCTCATAGACTGTCAGGTGGGTAGAGGAAGAGGAGAAACTCCATATTTCTAGGAGTGCAAGGGAGAGAAGATGAGGCCACGTGAGAGTCTCATGAGCTCAGAGGTGAGTTCATATCAGCATGGATAGCTGATAGAGAAGGAAGATTAGAAGAGCATTATGATGATTGGAGGGATAAAGGTATTCCTTCCATATATCCCAGTTGAGGCCAACGTGTGTGTTGCCAATGCAGCAACAGCGGAAGGACAACCAACAGAGACTGTCAAAGAGAAAGAAGAAATGGAGCAGACGTCAAAATTTTCCCCAGCAGAAGAAGAGCATGCCAATAAAATGTTCACTCCATGGGAGTTGGAGTTAGAAATGTTGTAGGATTGGTTGAACCATCCAGAACCAGTAGATGACTGCCATGAGCAGACAGTCATGAATATTTTGGAAAAAGAGCAGTCAGAGAAATTGCTCGAAAATTTCAGCCAGGGAGCTGAAAAGATGATGACTGTAGCGTTGAGGTCTGCAGCAGAAGGTGAATTAGAATTCTAGTCTGAGGAGCAGCT
>JZKD02S0642787.1:0-15637 GCA_000966675.3 Picea glauca
CCAACAACTACTACAACCTCTTTTACACTTCATTTTCTTCCAGAATGGATTGTCTATACAACACAATATTTTACAATGGGGATTCTTGAAATAATTGTATTTTGTGATCCACTTCTCTCTTCGGTGCTATCCTTTTAGGCTTTTGAAACACTCCAACTGATGTTTCTTCTCTTTAGTATTCCCCTCCAATGATTCCTTTGTTCTTATTGAATCATCATTTGTCTAATTTTCTCTTAATAAAAGTAAATCATACTTCTTATTGGAACTAATCAACTTCTTAGTTTGGTTGACACTTACGAGTGAAATCTTCAAATTACCTTTCTATGAATTGATTGTGTAGTACTTTCCATCCTTGATCAAGAGTTATTGGTTGTCTCTCTCAATGGATATTTCATCCCTAGTATACATGTAATGGCTCACAAACACTACACCAAACATGTACATGGGTACTACATCCAACAACACTTCATCAATATAGTCTACACTTGATCAAATTTAATCTTACACTATTTCGTTACCTTGATATTTTCATCCTTGTTTACCCAACCTAATGGAAATAGGATAGGATGGTCATTAACCTCCAATCCAATATTGTTTACTAAATTCATTGTTGTAAGATTAACCTATGAACCAAAGTTGAATTGAGCATCAATATTGGTCTTCTTGACCTAGATCTTGATGTGGAAGAGTTTGGTCATCTCCTTCTCTTTTCAATGATGAAGGATACTCACATTCAGATCCATTTTCAGTGATGTGTAGATAATATTATCATCCATATTATAGCTACTTTCAACTTGATTACTTAAATTCGCGTGTAACATCCCCTCATTACGTCTAGGAAAGGGAAGCATAAAAGGTATTTTTTTTATTAGGAATTTAACATCAACCCTTGATCACAACATCATCTAATCAAAAATATCATAAGTAAAATAAATACCAGATAACAATCATGGAAATCACTTACGATGCATTCAACACGTCAACAAAGGATAACAACATATAAACATAAATAGCATAGCAAATTAGCACATCATAATTATCTTGAACAATTTACAACAACATTCAATCATATAATGAATATAAAATGACTACCCTCCCAACCTACCCTGCAAGGTTAGGACCTCCAGGACACATAAGAAACACTCAAGAATAGGTTCCAATTGATTTTAACCATTTAAGGTCTCAAGGCTAGTGATTGTTCTGATGAACAAGGAGGTGTCTACATCCCACTACCACAATCAAAACGAAAAAAAACTAGATAAATCATTTCGTCCTAAACATCAATTATTCATGGCCCAAGGGTAATCATTAACTTTATCAATGGCACATCAACATTTATTATATGGCGCGCGAGAAATAAAATTCTAAAAAAATCATTCATCAACATTAAATATTCAATGTGCCCGAGAATTCTAACTTCTAAAACCATCATTCATCAGCATAAAATATTCATTGCCCAAGAGTAAAACAACTACATAACTCATCATGTTAGCATTAATTTCCAGACACAAGATCAACCAAATCATAACCAAGCATACCTCCACATTTAACATAAGGCGTAAATAATCTAAACCCCCAAACATTTATTCATTAACCTTATCCCAAGGCACGAGGAGATATAAACACTTAATCATCTATACATCAATGTTATCCCATAGCACAAGAAATATAATTACTTAACCATCAACATATTCCATGGTGCAAGGTAATCATCAATTTTATTTTCAAGGTGCGAGAAATCCATTCTTTTCACCCTCAGGTATCACATTAAATTTTATGGCGCAACTAATTTTAGTACAAACATAAGTCATTTAAAGCATGCGATTAGCCAATTATGAAACATTCCATCAAGATTCCAAATACAAATTACTTAATCAATTTAAATTCATGGATCAAGAGTAATCATCAACCCTTTGACCATAAGTTTTATCATTATCCAATAAAATAATATAAATTTAAGCTTAAACAATAATCCAATATTCGAGCATTAGGTTGAGTAAGGAAATGCATAAGAACAATAAAATCCATGAGATCCCAAGTGCCCCCTTGATATAGATAATAGTTTCTTCTAATCCTCATTAGTAATTTCCAATTCATGTTATGATATCCACCTTAATATCAGGTGATCATGCCAACCTTCAACTTCCTTGCTACCTATTTTGCATCAACCTGTCGAACCTTTCTCGGGTCTCCTTGAGCTCTTTGTCCATCTCCTTTTTACCCTTCCCTTTTGGTAATTCTATTGTTTGTTGCACACTCGAAAAACATTCTTCACAAACAAAGGCTCAATACTCTATCTTCTTCTTCTTTTCCTACTATCTACAGACACAAATCCACTCTGATACCATATGACGCAAATACCCTTGATGCAAACCCCCACCACCTCTCGAGGCTCACAGAACCTCCTGGTATAGGATCATTCATCTTCAGAGCTGAATCATATCTCAGATCCCTATTAGATCCCTAATGAATGCAGATAGGCCCTCTAAAACCCCTCCTTTACTATAGGCCCTTATAGATCTAAACCCTCTAGGCTACTTCTTCTGGACCCTATCACCTTAAGCGATGAAAATCAGGCTCTATCCCTTTGTTTTAGCGGAAATCGCATATGACCGCAGACTTAAAATTAGGTGCCTAGATAACAGGTGCTACTTCAGTGCTCCATAGCTTCGATCTCTGGGATTTTTAACAATACAACACCTCAACTCCTCCGAACTCATGAATTCTAAAACTACTATGGGAATCGATGGTTCATACTCCGTGCCAAGATCTATGGCTCGCAGATATTTTAGGACTCTGGGTTTCGAGAGTCATGTCCGAAACAAAACATGAATCACTCGAACGCCGAATCAGAAAACTACTCCATGCTCTGGGCTTCAAAGATATTCAAAACTTGAACCACACTTCCTTTCGGAGTGTTGAAATGCCAAACTAACAAACTGCTAGATCTTTGATGCACATGTCCCTCTCAATAGATGGTTCAGATCTACTCCGGCCTTCAAGATATATCGACCCAAAAAAACATACACCTACATTTCCTCTGGAGTACCAGATCTCCAAATTCTGAGATCTGCTGACACGTGGCTCTCTGCGTCGATGATTAGGATTTGTTTCGGGCATCATAACTTCGAGAGTCACACACACTCCTGCAACTAAAATTCAATTATTATGAATTTCCAAACTTCTAAGAAATTTTGGATATCTGGACATGTGTCCCCACAATTGGATGGTCCATATTTTCTTCGGTTCCCAGGACTTTGAGAAACCTTTCTTCTTTGAACCCAACACATGAAAACCTCACAATATGCAAACTCTGAAGGACTTCAGGGGCTAACGATCGTGATACTTACTTGAATCCAATGATTTATGGTCCTCACACTTCGATATGATGACTTGGGTCAGTTGTCCCTTCATGTACATCCCTCCTCCTACCTAGGACTAAATCCATCGGCCCAACTTTTTCTACAACCCATCTGACAACTGGTGTCTCTCTTCCTTTTTTGTTGTCATACCTTCCTTCCAAATGAAGGATTTCTCAATATTTTTCAAAGGATTGGCCTTTGATTCTTCGTCTATAGGATCGATTTCTTGGTCTCTTCCTACGCTACCTCTCCTGAGCTTCGACACTTAAAATACTTCAGACTCTGGCGCACTTCTTGCGCTTACCCTTTCAATCTTGACTAACACTTTGACAAAGTGTTGTCTCTGTTCACTCCTTACACTTGTCTCTGCATAAATTCATACTATCTTTCCTGAGCTTTCAAACCTGTATAGTATATGGTTCGACCTCCGCACACCTTGCGTAGGATATGTGCACACTTGCACTATTCTTCATGAGATTGTAATTTCTTTGAACCTCAAAGGGGTTTCAACCCTTTTTTCCACTGAATGATTTCATGTGCCCTTGGTTGTGTATGTGTTATATTCTTTGCATGTGTGTGTGTGGACACATCATATTTGACAACTACGTCTGACGATCCCTCTAGCATATTTTTCTATTTTAGCGGATTTTTCTATTTTTAGCGGTTTTCTAAATTAATCCCATATTAAGGGATTAGGGTTTTGGTATCTACAGAATACCTAAAAATATTGTATACATATTGTATGGTGAATGGTAAAATTAACACAATGAAGCATTGAAACGTTTTCTCCTAGTTAAGGGTTTCCAATATAAATCTCTATGTACTATGTGTATGAGCCATTGATTAATTTATGCTTTTCTTCAGAATATGTATTCATTTCTTTACTTCAAAGGTTTAAAACTTACATTTGGTATCAGAGCTAGTTTTTTATTCAGAGGGATTCCTTTGTTGCTGAGGGTTTGGCTCGGTATTGATAGATGAAGTTTATATTGGGCTTGTGATAAACTTAGGTTTAGTGGGAGCTTTTTTAGTGTTTATTTGAGTGTAGAAAGAGCAATGACGAGATATTCTAGAATCAAGATAGAGAAGTTCAACGGTAAAAAATTTGAGATATGGAAGCTCACGTTGGAGGACCTTCTTGTAGACAAAGAACAATTGATCATTGTGGATCCTGGTACACAACCTACTGGTATGTAGCCTATTGGCACAGAGACGACTAGTACACAACCTACTAGTACACCACCCACTGGTATGTGGAGGGAAGATTGGGAGAAGTTGGACAGAAGAGCAAGGAGTACTATTCGACTTTGCCTGGCAGATTCAGTTTTGTTGAATGTCTCGGGAGAATAAACAACCAAGGAACTATTGGATCAGTTAGGGAATTTGTATAAGTCAAAGTCCCTAGTAAACAAGTTGTTTCTTCGGAAAAATATGTATCATCTTAGGATGGAAGATGGAGATTCTGTGATAGAACATCTAAATTCCTTTAATACTCTGGTAAGTCAACTTGTCTCTTTCAATATTATGATAGAAGAAGAAGATAAGTGTATTACTTTGTTATGTTCTTTACCAGACTCTTGGGATAATCCGGTTGTAGTAATTGGTAGTAACACTCAATCTACATTGAAGTATGAGGATGTAGTTTCATCCTTGTTATCTCAATAGATGAGGTGGAAAATCATGGATGGTCATAGAACATAAGATTTATTTGTAAGAGGTCGTACTCAAGACAAGAATCTTGGTAAGTCTTCAGGGGGGAGATCTAAATCTACAGGTAGATCTAAGTCTCCAAGAAAATCTTTGAGGAAATGTTGGAAGTGTGGTAAAGAAGGGCATTATAAGAAATATTGCAATTCTAAGAAGGTTGATAAACCAAAGCGATCTTATAGTACCTCTTCCACATAGGCGAAAACCTCCACTGAAGAAGGAGGTGATTTTTACCTACCATCTATAGGTACACATGCAGACCGGTATGTATGGTTTATTGAATCAGGTGCGTCATACGATATGACTCCTGACAGGGAGTGGTTTTGTGAATATGAAAAATATGATGGTGGTGATGTATTCCTAGGAGATGACTTGACAACCAAATTCGTGGGATGTGGAAGGGTTAAATTTTTTCTAAAATATGGAAGTATTAGAACTCTCCCTGGGGTTCTTCACATTCCAAAACTAGCCATGAGCTTAATATCTATAAGCAAGTTGGATGATGCAAGAGTGGATACTGTATTGCGAAAGGGCACTTGCAAGATGGTATGAGGAGCAATGTTGTTGATGAGGGGAGTTCGATGTGGAACTATGTACAAGTTGTTGGGAAGAACTTATACTAGTGTGTGTAACAGTTATGTTGTCTCTGAGCAGAGAAATCAAAAATACAAGACCAATATTGTCCCTAAAAAGAAGACCATGTTGTGGCATCAAAGACTGGGACGTATTGGAGAAAAGGGCCTTTGAAAACCAGATGGTAAAGGTATGGTTGAAGGTATGTCTAATTGCACTCTAGATTTTTATTTCTGTGAACATTGCATATATCGTAAACAAAATCGAGTAAGATTCCCATCTGGTGCTAAAAGAGAAAAGGGTATCTTAGAGTTTATACACAGTGATGTGTTTGGACCTATGCATATTCCATCACTAGGTAAATCTATGTATTATGTTTTATTCATAGATGATTTATGAAGGAACACATGGATTTATTTTCTTAGAAGGAAATCTGAGGTATTTGATAAATTTAAATAGTTTAAGGATCTGGTAGAAAATCAGACAGAGAATAAAATAAAGGTATGGAGAACAAATAACGATGGGGAATTATGCGGAAATGAATTCGAAGAATTCAATAAGAAGTGTGGTATAGCAAGGGAGAAGACTACTCCATACAGACCTCAATAAAATGGAGTTGCAGAAAGGATGAACATCACATTGATGGAAAAGGAAAGTAGAATGCTTAGTGGTGTTGAGTTAGGATGGGAGTTCTAGGTAGAGGCAGTGGGTACAACATGTTACCTAGTCAATCGATCACCCTGTTATCCACATTTTTGGTTATCAAGATGATATTGTGATCATGTCATGATGATGGAAGATCAAACTCTTCATTAAGAACTTTTTCCATAAGCAATATCCTCAATATATAAGAGAATATAGTTTGGTTACTTGTATTTGAAATGCAAGCTGTGCGGGTAACCTGGGAATATGCTCTGTCGAGCCAAAGACTATACTCCTTCTAAAGAGAAGGTTGACGATACACCTTCTGATTTGGTATCTACCTCTCCACCGAATCCACCTACAACTGGTCCTCTTCATCTCGAAAGACCAAACCTTGATACAGTTATACAACCACCCCCCAAAGGTGTCGTTAAGAAATCGACATTCAATCCTCATGCGCGTGTGGCTCAGAACTATAGCATTGTAGAAGATCTGGCCTAGGCACCTTCAGTGATGTCTGCCCTTGAATTCCTTCAGTCCTGTCGTACACAGCGAAGGGCCCTGTTGAAAGCCATAGGTGGAATCGATCCTACAGACGAGAATTTAATAGTCTTCGACTTGACAGAGCATATTCCCAGGTTACCCGCACAGCTTGCATTTCAAATACAAGTTGTTGTTGCCGACAAGAGAATTTGTCGGACGGTTATTGATGAGGGTGCCTCTACGTGTGTTATGTCCTTTTCTTGTTGGAAAGACATTGGCTCTCCACCGTTAACCAAGTCACAAAACACTTTGCGAGCCTTCAATGGCTCTGGTTTCAAACCTTACGGTGTTCTGTCGTCGTTGCCTATTACTCTTGAAGGTAAGACCGTCCAAGTGGAAATAGAAGTTTTTGATACTCCTCTTGATTATAATCTTCTACTTGGTCGAAGTTGGGTCGATTCTATGCGTGCTGTGGTATCAACCCTTTTTCATGTTCTACGCTTTCCTAATCAAGGAAGAGTGGTTACGGTTGATCAAATTGCCTTCTTTAATGCCGATACTCGCACGGGCAATGTACCGTTCATAGAAAACACCCCACCGGGTTATGAGAATGTTGGCGTCGAACTTTTAAAAGATTCATCGTTAATGGGTACTTTTCCCATACCACCACCTCCCAATATTCCAAGCTCGTCTGTTGCATCTATTAACATGATATCTACCATGCCTCGTGAACTTCCAGTCTCTGCTGACCCTTGGATAGTCCTTGATCCTGGAGATCATGTTCATTTCGGCGATGTTATGCCATTCAGTCCGATTGAGTCTGATTACCACGCAATTCAATCGGCAACCCCTACTACTTCTTCTTGTGAGGAGTTGTTTTCGGATCCTTTCCGTGTTGTTTTTCTGACTAACGAGATGATTATGTCCGTCTTGGATGACACCCCTTGGGACGATGGGCATCATCGTTCCATACTATTTCTGGAACAACAGACTCTTGAGAATTATCAACGGATTTCGACTACGTCGATCGTTGTGGTTATATCCATTGTTCCCCAATCCACACGAGATGTGTTTGCTGAAGGGAACCTGAGTAACATTTCACCCACGATACCCATAGATATTTCAGTGAAACCTGGGATAGTCGAGAATGTTAATATTGGAGCTTCGTGTTCTCCAGAAGAAATTGTCACTTACACTTCCTTGTTTAAAGAATTTCGTGATATCTTTGCATGGAGTTATAAAGAAATGTCGGGTATTGACCCATCTATTGTGGTGCATGAAATTAAGACATACCCCGGGGCCAAACCATTCTGGCAGCGCCTCCATCCTGTCCATCCACGTAAAGCCGCGGCCATTAAACTTGAAGTTGAAAAACTTCTAAAAGCCGGTTTTATTTATCCTGTGGCATTGACAGAATGGGTTTCTAACCCTGTACCGATCGATAAAAAGGGTGGTAGTATTCGCGTTTGTGTTGATTATCGAGATCTCAACAAAGCTTTTCCTAAGGACAATTTTCCAACTCCTTTCGTCGACCAGATCGTCGATGATTGTGCTGGCAGCGAAATCTTTTCCCTCATGGATGGATTTTCCGGCTATAATCAAATCAATATCGCTNCCAACAACTACTACAACCTCTTTTACACTTCATTTTCTTCCAGAATGGATTGTCTATACAACACAATATTTTACAATGGGGATTCTTGAAATAATTGTATTTTGTGATCCACTTCTCTCTTCGGTGCTATCCTTTTAGGCTTTTGAAACACTCCAACTGATGTTTCTTCTCTTTAGTATTCCCCTCCAATGATTCCTTTGTTCTTATTGAATCATCATTTGTCTAATTTTCTCTTAATAAAAGTAAATCATACTTCTTATTGGAACTAATCAACTTCTTAGTTTGGTTGACACTTACGAGTGAAATCTTCAAATTACCTTTCTATGAATTGATTGTGTAGTACTTTCCATCCTTGATCAAGAGTTATTGGTTGTCTCTCTCAATGGATATTTCATCCCTAGTATACATGTAATGGCTCACAAACACTACACCAAACATGTACATGGGTACTACATCCAACAACACTTCATCAATATAGTCTACACTTGATCAAATTTAATCTTACACTATTTCGTTACCTTGATATTTTCATCCTTGTTTACCCAACCTAATGGAAATAGGATAGGATGGTCATTAACCTCCAATCCAATATTGTTTACTAAATTCATTGTTGTAAGATTAACCTATGAACCAAAGTTGAATTGAGCATCAATATTGGTCTTCTTGACCTAGATCTTGATGTGGAAGAGTTTGGTCATCTCCTTCTCTTTTCAATGATGAAGGATACTCACATTCAGATCCATTTTCAGTGATGTGTAGATAATATTATCATCCATATTATAGCTACTTTCAACTTGATTACTTAAATTCGCGTGTAACATCCCCTCATTACGTCTAGGAAAGGGAAGCATAAAAGGTATTTTTTTTATTAGGAATTTAACATCAACCCTTGATCACAACATCATCTAATCAAAAATATCATAAGTAAAATAAATACCAGATAACAATCATGGAAATCACTTACGATGCATTCAACACGTCAACAAAGGATAACAACATATAAACATAAATAGCATAGCAAATTAGCACATCATAATTATCTTGAACAATTTACAACAACATTCAATCATATAATGAATATAAAATGACTACCCTCCCAACCTACCCTGCAAGGTTAGGACCTCCAGGACACATAAGAAACACTCAAGAATAGGTTCCAATTGATTTTAACCATTTAAGGTCTCAAGGCTAGTGATTGTTCTGATGAACAAGGAGGTGTCTACATCCCACTACCACAATCAAAACGAAAAAAAACTAGATAAATCATTTCGTCCTAAACATCAATTATTCATGGCCCAAGGGTAATCATTAACTTTATCAATGGCACATCAACATTTATTATATGGCGCGCGAGAAATAAAATTCTAAAAAAATCATTCATCAACATTAAATATTCAATGTGCCCGAGAATTCTAACTTCTAAAACCATCATTCATCAGCATAAAATATTCATTGCCCAAGAGTAAAACAACTACATAACTCATCATGTTAGCATTAATTTCCAGACACAAGATCAACCAAATCATAACCAAGCATACCTCCACATTTAACATAAGGCGTAAATAATCTAAACCCCCAAACATTTATTCATTAACCTTATCCCAAGGCACGAGGAGATATAAACACTTAATCATCTATACATCAATGTTATCCCATAGCACAAGAAATATAATTACTTAACCATCAACATATTCCATGGTGCAAGGTAATCATCAATTTTATTTTCAAGGTGCGAGAAATCCATTCTTTTCACCCTCAGGTATCACATTAAATTTTATGGCGCAACTAATTTTAGTACAAACATAAGTCATTTAAAGCATGCGATTAGCCAATTATGAAACATTCCATCAAGATTCCAAATACAAATTACTTAATCAATTTAAATTCATGGATCAAGAGTAATCATCAACCCTTTGACCATAAGTTTTATCATTATCCAATAAAATAATATAAATTTAAGCTTAAACAATAATCCAATATTCGAGCATTAGGTTGAGTAAGGAAATGCATAAGAACAATAAAATCCATGAGATCCCAAGTGCCCCCTTGATATAGATAATAGTTTCTTCTAATCCTCATTAGTAATTTCCAATTCATGTTATGATATCCACCTTAATATCAGGTGATCATGCCAACCTTCAACTTCCTTGCTACCTATTTTGCATCAACCTGTCGAACCTTTCTCGGGTCTCCTTGAGCTCTTTGTCCATCTCCTTTTTACCCTTCCCTTTTGGTAATTCTATTGTTTGTTGCACACTCGAAAAACATTCTTCACAAACAAAGGCTCAATACTCTATCTTCTTCTTCTTTTCCTACTATCTACAGACACAAATCCACTCTGATACCATATGACGCAAATACCCTTGATGCAAACCCCCACCACCTCTCGAGGCTCACAGAACCTCCTGGTATAGGATCATTCATCTTCAGAGCTGAATCATATCTCAGATCCCTATTAGATCCCTAATGAATGCAGATAGGCCCTCTAAAACCCCTCCTTTACTATAGGCCCTTATAGATCTAAACCCTCTAGGCTACTTCTTCTGGACCCTATCACCTTAAGCGATGAAAATCAGGCTCTATCCCTTTGTTTTAGCGGAAATCGCATATGACCGCAGACTTAAAATTAGGTGCCTAGATAACAGGTGCTACTTCAGTGCTCCATAGCTTCGATCTCTGGGATTTTTAACAATACAACACCTCAACTCCTCCGAACTCATGAATTCTAAAACTACTATGGGAATCGATGGTTCATACTCCGTGCCAAGATCTATGGCTCGCAGATATTTTAGGACTCTGGGTTTCGAGAGTCATGTCCGAAACAAAACATGAATCACTCGAACGCCGAATCAGAAAACTACTCCATGCTCTGGGCTTCAAAGATATTCAAAACTTGAACCACACTTCCTTTCGGAGTGTTGAAATGCCAAACTAACAAACTGCTAGATCTTTGATGCACATGTCCCTCTCAATAGATGGTTCAGATCTACTCCGGCCTTCAAGATATATCGACCCAAAAAAACATACACCTACATTTCCTCTGGAGTACCAGATCTCCAAATTCTGAGATCTGCTGACACGTGGCTCTCTGCGTCGATGATTAGGATTTGTTTCGGGCATCATAACTTCGAGAGTCACACACACTCCTGCAACTAAAATTCAATTATTATGAATTTCCAAACTTCTAAGAAATTTTGGATATCTGGACATGTGTCCCCACAATTGGATGGTCCATATTTTCTTCGGTTCCCAGGACTTTGAGAAACCTTTCTTCTTTGAACCCAACACATGAAAACCTCACAATATGCAAACTCTGAAGGACTTCAGGGGCTAACGATCGTGATACTTACTTGAATCCAATGATTTATGGTCCTCACACTTCGATATGATGACTTGGGTCAGTTGTCCCTTCATGTACATCCCTCCTCCTACCTAGGACTAAATCCATCGGCCCAACTTTTTCTACAACCCATCTGACAACTGGTGTCTCTCTTCCTTTTTTGTTGTCATACCTTCCTTCCAAATGAAGGATTTCTCAATATTTTTCAAAGGATTGGCCTTTGATTCTTCGTCTATAGGATCGATTTCTTGGTCTCTTCCTACGCTACCTCTCCTGAGCTTCGACACTTAAAATACTTCAGACTCTGGCGCACTTCTTGCGCTTACCCTTTCAATCTTGACTAACACTTTGACAAAGTGTTGTCTCTGTTCACTCCTTACACTTGTCTCTGCATAAATTCATACTATCTTTCCTGAGCTTTCAAACCTGTATAGTATATGGTTCGACCTCCGCACACCTTGCGTAGGATATGTGCACACTTGCACTATTCTTCATGAGATTGTAATTTCTTTGAACCTCAAAGGGGTTTCAACCCTTTTTTCCACTGAATGATTTCATGTGCCCTTGGTTGTGTATGTGTTATATTCTTTGCATGTGTGTGTGTGGACACATCATATTTGACAACTACGTCTGACGATCCCTCTAGCATATTTTTCTATTTTAGCGGATTTTTCTATTTTTAGCGGTTTTCTAAATTAATCCCATATTAAGGGATTAGGGTTTTGGTATCTACAGAATACCTAAAAATATTGTATACATATTGTATGGTGAATGGTAAAATTAACACAATGAAGCATTGAAACGTTTTCTCCTAGTTAAGGGTTTCCAATATAAATCTCTATGTACTATGTGTATGAGCCATTGATTAATTTATGCTTTTCTTCAGAATATGTATTCATTTCTTTACTTCAAAGGTTTAAAACTTACATTTGGTATCAGAGCTAGTTTTTTATTCAGAGGGATTCCTTTGTTGCTGAGGGTTTGGCTCGGTATTGATAGATGAAGTTTATATTGGGCTTGTGATAAACTTAGGTTTAGTGGGAGCTTTTTTAGTGTTTATTTGAGTGTAGAAAGAGCAATGACGAGATATTCTAGAATCAAGATAGAGAAGTTCAACGGTAAAAAATTTGAGATATGGAAGCTCACGTTGGAGGACCTTCTTGTAGACAAAGAACAATTGATCATTGTGGATCCTGGTACACAACCTACTGGTATGTAGCCTATTGGCACAGAGACGACTAGTACACAACCTACTAGTACACCACCCACTGGTATGTGGAGGGAAGATTGGGAGAAGTTGGACAGAAGAGCAAGGAGTACTATTCGACTTTGCCTGGCAGATTCAGTTTTGTTGAATGTCTCGGGAGAATAAACAACCAAGGAACTATTGGATCAGTTAGGGAATTTGTATAAGTCAAAGTCCCTAGTAAACAAGTTGTTTCTTCGGAAAAATATGTATCATCTTAGGATGGAAGATGGAGATTCTGTGATAGAACATCTAAATTCCTTTAATACTCTGGTAAGTCAACTTGTCTCTTTCAATATTATGATAGAAGAAGAAGATAAGTGTATTACTTTGTTATGTTCTTTACCAGACTCTTGGGATAATCCGGTTGTAGTAATTGGTAGTAACACTCAATCTACATTGAAGTATGAGGATGTAGTTTCATCCTTGTTATCTCAATAGATGAGGTGGAAAATCATGGATGGTCATAGAACATAAGATTTATTTGTAAGAGGTCGTACTCAAGACAAGAATCTTGGTAAGTCTTCAGGGGGGAGATCTAAATCTACAGGTAGATCTAAGTCTCCAAGAAAATCTTTGAGGAAATGTTGGAAGTGTGGTAAAGAAGGGCATTATAAGAAATATTGCAATTCTAAGAAGGTTGATAAACCAAAGCGATCTTATAGTACCTCTTCCACATAGGCGAAAACCTCCACTGAAGAAGGAGGTGATTTTTACCTACCATCTATAGGTACACATGCAGACCGGTATGTATGGTTTATTGAATCAGGTGCGTCATACGATATGACTCCTGACAGGGAGTGGTTTTGTGAATATGAAAAATATGATGGTGGTGATGTATTCCTAGGAGATGACTTGACAACCAAATTCGTGGGATGTGGAAGGGTTAAATTTTTTCTAAAATATGGAAGTATTAGAACTCTCCCTGGGGTTCTTCACATTCCAAAACTAGCCATGAGCTTAATATCTATAAGCAAGTTGGATGATGCAAGAGTGGATACTGTATTGCGAAAGGGCACTTGCAAGATGGTATGAGGAGCAATGTTGTTGATGAGGGGAGTTCGATGTGGAACTATGTACAAGTTGTTGGGAAGAACTTATACTAGTGTGTGTAACAGTTATGTTGTCTCTGAGCAGAGAAATCAAAAATACAAGACCAATATTGTCCCTAAAAAGAAGACCATGTTGTGGCATCAAAGACTGGGACGTATTGGAGAAAAGGGCCTTTGAAAACCAGATGGTAAAGGTATGGTTGAAGGTATGTCTAATTGCACTCTAGATTTTTATTTCTGTGAACATTGCATATATCGTAAACAAAATCGAGTAAGATTCCCATCTGGTGCTAAAAGAGAAAAGGGTATCTTAGAGTTTATACACAGTGATGTGTTTGGACCTATGCATATTCCATCACTAGGTAAATCTATGTATTATGTTTTATTCATAGATGATTTATGAAGGAACACATGGATTTATTTTCTTAGAAGGAAATCTGAGGTATTTGATAAATTTAAATAGTTTAAGGATCTGGTAGAAAATCAGACAGAGAATAAAATAAAGGTATGGAGAACAAATAACGATGGGGAATTATGCGGAAATGAATTCGAAGAATTCAATAAGAAGTGTGGTATAGCAAGGGAGAAGACTACTCCATACAGACCTCAATAAAATGGAGTTGCAGAAAGGATGAACATCACATTGATGGAAAAGGAAAGTAGAATGCTTAGTGGTGTTGAGTTAGGATGGGAGTTCTAGGTAGAGGCAGTGGGTACAACATGTTACCTAGTCAATCGATCACCCTGTTATCCACATTTTTGGTTATCAAGATGATATTGTGATCATGTCATGATGATGGAAGATCAAACTCTTCATTAAGAACTTTTTCCATAAGCAATCTCCTCAATATATACAAGAAGATAGTTTGGTTACTTGTATTTGAACTGCAAGTTGTGCGGGTAACCTGGGAATATGCTCCGTCGAGCCAAAGACTATAATCCTTCTAAAGAGAAGGTTGACGATACACCTTCTGATTTGGTATCTACCTCTCCACCGAATCCACCTACAACCGGTCCTCTTCATATCGAAATACCGAACCTTGATACAGTTATACGACCACCCCCCAAAGGTGTCGTTAAGAAATCGACATTCAATCCTCATGCGCGTTCGGCTTAGAACTATAGCATTGTAGAAGATCTGGCCCAGGCACCTTCAACGATGTCTGCCCTTGAAGTCCTTCAGTCCTGTCCTGCACAGCGAAGGGCCCTGTTGAAAGCCATAGGTGGAATCGATCCTATAGAGGAGAATTTAATAGTCTTTGACTTGATAGAGCATATTCCCAGGTTACCCGCACAACTTGCATTTCAAATACAAGTTGTTGTTGCCGACAAGAGAATTTTTCGGACGGTTATTGATGAGGGTGCCTCTACGTGTGTTATGTCCTTTTCTTGTTGGAAAGCCATTGGCTCTCCACCGTTAACCAAGTCACAAAACACTTTGCGAGCCTTCAATGGCTCTGGTTTCAAACCTTACGTTGTTCTGCCATCATTGCCTATTACTATTGAAGGTAAGACCGTCCAAGTGGAAATAGAAGTTTTTGATACTCCTCTTGATTATAATCTTCTACTTGGTCGAAGTTGGGTCGATTCTATGCGTGCTGTGGTATCAACCCTTTT
>JZKD02S0642809.1:0-15637 GCA_000966675.3 Picea glauca
CATCAACAAACTATTGTGTTGACAAACCCTTTTCCACAAGGGAAAAATATGGCTTAGGCTTCTACATCCATGAGCGCAGTTGGGGGCATTCAGGGACCCCCCATGCCTAACCCTAACAACCCGGCCACAAACATTTACATGATGAACACCGATACTCATTTATCAACAGGACTCGTGACTACGGAACATCATAATCTGTTGAGAAGGGAAAAGAGGCCTCCAACCCATTGACTCCTCTCCAAATCAAGAAGACAATGGGAGAAACAATGACTCACATCCCTAAAGGTGCGTTCAATAAGGCCTCTCATAACCCAAACGTGAGGGATTCTCAGAATTACTCTGTCATGGAAGATCTGGCACATACCCCTTGTGCAATGTCTTCTCTATAGGTTCTCCATAGTTACCCCTCACAGAGAAAAGATTTGTTGTCTGACTTGGGAGCAGTGGAGCCCAGTAACTTAGGGATGATAATTTTTTATCCGACTAACCTTAAACCTTGTCTTCCTCACCATGTTGCCTCTCAGATAGTAGTGGCGTACACCACGAAATCGTTGAAACATAAAACAAATTGTACAGTGGTTGATGAGGGTGCCTCGACTTACGTGATGTCATTGGCATGTTGGAGGGCCATTGGCCAACTTGAGTTGTCTCCCTTGCCTACGTTGCTTAGGGATTTTGATGGTCGATCATTCATACCACATGGTATAATTCCTTATTTCCCCATGCAGTTGAAGGATAAAACTGTGTGAGAGAAAAAAAAATGTGTGTCTATTGTTGTGTACTTCAAGTGTCTTTTTATAGTAATATTAAATTGATCCAAAGAGACACGTCTTTTTAAAAATTTAAATTTAGATCTCTACAGTGCTATGGTTATCACACCAGATGACGATCGACCGATGAAACTGAATGCCCAACTCAGTGAGAAAATGTTGTAGCCACATAACTTGAATGGTTATGTTAACTACCCCTTTGTACTCTGTCTCAACTGAAGATAGAGAAATGGCAGCTTGCTTCTTTCTCGGCCAACAGATAGGCCCAAAACCAAGTCTGAGTGAGTAACCAAATGTGGACTTGCGATCAATGTTATCACCAGCCCAGTCAAAATTAGTAAACCCGATGAGATCTAATGTAGATTCTGCTACATAATGAATCCCAAAGGTGATGGTGCCCTGTATGCATCGAAGGATACATTTTGCAACCTTCCAATGTAGCTCATGCAGCTCTTGCATGAACCTGGAAACTGCACCAACTGCATAGGAGAGGTCTGGTCTAGAGTGTGTGAGATACAACAGTCTCCCCACTAGTTGTCTGTACAGTGTGTTGTCAACCAATGGAGTGTCTCCGCCATCCTCAAGTTTGACTCCTGATAGGAAAGGAGTCGGAGCAAACTTGCAGTCTGTCATGTGAAATCTCTCATGGAGATCTCATGCATACTTGGCTTGAGACAATTTAATGCCTAATGCATCATGATTGATCTCAAGTCCAAGGAAGGAGTGTAGTGGATCCATGTCCGTCACCAAAAACCTGTCATGTAGAATCCTCTTGACTGCAACAATCACTGAAGTCGAGCAACCAGTTATCAATAAATCATCAACATACAAAACTAAGAGTAGAAGTGAATCAACCATCCTGAGCATGTAGACATTCAGGTCTGATTTACAATGTAAAAACTTCTGTGACAACAGGTAGGATTCCATATTGGCATACCATTCCCTCAGAGACTGCTTGAGGACATAAAGGGACTTATTCAGTCGATAGACCAAAGATGAGTCATGCATAAATCCCTGGGGTGCTCCATATAGACCTCCTCAGAGAGATAATCATGAAGCAATGCATTCTTCATGTCCATCTCATGGAATTCACATCCCTTGGTTGTTGCAATGGCAAGTGAAAATTGTATGGAATCCGTATTCACTACTAGAGTGAAGGTATCATCATAGTCAATACCATACACATGTTAAAAGTCTTTAGCAGCAAGACTAGCTTTGTATTTGTTAATCTTTCCATATGTTGTGCTCTTGGTCCTGTAGACCCATATTCATCTGAAAAGTTTCATCCCAGAAGGAAGGGGAAGCATATCCCAAGTCTCGTTCTCGAGGAGGGAGTTGTACTCCTCTTGCATGGCGGATTCCTAAAAGGGATTTCTAGTAGCCTCACCATAAGACCTTGGATCTGAAGACTAAACCAAGAAAATATGTCTAGAGGGAAATTTTTCAGTGGAAGTGAGTGCAACAGGAGGCTCCTCGAAATCAGATCGAGTCCTCCTAGTATCAGTTGGATCACCAACAAGATCCCCTCCATCTTGAAGAGTATTTTGTGTGCACTTGGGACTCTACTCTGGCTCTGCATCTGCATCTGACTGTATTGAATCTATATATGAATCATCTAAGTCCTCTGAATCAGAACTCTCATCTGAAGAAGAGTCGACATGTGCATGCTCATCATCTCGGATAGGTGGAAGAATGAAGGTGTTTGCATGCGGCTGTTGAGGTACATGCAAGACACTTTCCTCAAATTGGACACTTCGCTCAATGATGAGCCAGTCTGAGGAAAGATCAATAAGTCTATATCCCTTCACACCGTCAAGGTATTCAACAAAAATACACTCAGTTCTCTGTGGATCAAGTGTCTTCCTCTTTTCAGAGGGAATTCGGGCCCATGCACGTGAACCGAAAATACAAAAGTGGGTCACTTCCGGTTTTAGGTTGCTTCAAGCATCATAGGGGGTCTTATCCTTGATAGATCTATGGGGAGATATGTTTTGAATGTATGTTGCAAAATTAAGTGCTTCGGCCCATAGTCTTTGTGGTAGTGACTTTGCATGCAACATGCAAGATTCCATCTCTTTTAGAGATCTGTTTTTCCACTCAGCAACTCCGTTTTGCTGCGGAGTATAAGGAATTGTGTGTTGCAACTGAATCCCTGCTTCATGACAAATATTTTGGATCTCATGATTGACATACTCTCCCCTGTTATTAGTTCATAGGACTTTGATTTTCTTTTTGGACTGTGTCTCAACCAGGGCTTTGAAATCTTTGAGGTGTCAAAAGACCTCAGATTTTGTCCCCAGAAAGTAAATCCATGTGAAACGTGAGAAATCATCAACAAAAATGAGAAAAAACCTCACTTTGTTGATATATGGATGTGTAAAAGGACCAATGATGTCACTACGGATCATATCTAAAGGCGCACAAGCTCTCTGAGACTTTCCTTTGTCGAATTTCTCTTGAGGGTGTTTTCCAAAAACACATCCCTCACATACTCCCTTGGAGAAATGGATGTCTGGTAGACCATCAACCAATCTTTGATTTCTAATTTGTTGCATATATATGAAATTCAAATGCTCAAACCTTTCATGCCATATCCTACTACTTTCATCAGCATGAGTAAGCAATAAAGAAGAATTTGGTTCAATAAATTCAGAAAATGTATACAATCTAGATTGATGATTTACCTCACCGGTAGAAACCCTGGAGTTGGTTTGCATGTCATATATGTCCACTACATTTGGTGTGAATATGAATTTCTTTCCAGTGTCAAAATTTTTCATTTGATACACGGAGAGAAGGTTGACAAAAAGTTTGGGAATGTGCAACACATTCTCGAAGATTCCGTTGGTGAGTTCAATCCTTCCTTTGCTGGTGACTTCGACTGGAGATTTGTCCCCCATCAAAATAGAAGGACCTTTTCATGGATCCAATGAAGAATAGACTGCTTTTTTGGAAGCCATGTGATGTGATTCTCATGAATCTACGATACAATCATCGGGAGAGGAGTTGATGGCAATCAAGGCATGGCTAGAATTTCCTTTCTTGGGATTATGATCTTCTGGCTTCTTCTTCTTGGAACCCTCGGGGATGATATCTCTAAGGTTGTTTTGTTGAAGTATTCAAGTCATTAGATCTATTTTTTTATGCATGCATGCATATTCTGTATGGAATCTTTTATGGTAGTATGAGCACTTCTCCCCTTTTCTTCCCTTTCCCCATTTGGATCTGGAGGCATCGGTGAATGGTTTTGTGTACCCTTCCTTCTTAAGATGTGCATGAGATTTCATTTTGTATTTATCTTTAGGTTTATGATATTGATGGCTTCCATCTTGCACAGTAAGTGCATGCACCTTTGGTCCTTTGATGTTTCCCATGTTGATGAGCTTGGTTTGCTCTTGTGTTAGGGATTCAATAAAGTCCTCAAGAGAAGGCATCTTCCAGGTGGCTATAGAGGTGAATTTGGTTCAATGGAATGTGTACATGAGCACAAAGAATTCAGGACCAAGTTTGGAGAGAATGGTGAGAACCATTTGTTTCTCCTCCTTAGATTTATCAACCCCGCAAGCTTTGAGTTGCAACAATAAATCCTTGAATTTTGTAAAAAAATATTGGATATTGTCGAAGATTTTTGGATCCAATGTGAGAAATTCCACCTCCAGCATATGTCCCCTCATCTCATCATCTTTTCCAAAGAGCCCTTCCAAGGTATTCCAGGCTTCATTGGGGGTTTTACATGAAGATATGTGAAAAAGAAGATCGGGAGAAATAAGACTGCAAATTGTTCTGAATGCTTCATCCATTCGATTTAAGTACTTGGATTTTTCTATGGCTAATGTCGGTTTGTATCTGTATTCAAGGTTAACCTGTAAAATCCTCTGGTTCAGAGATGAATCATTATTCTCTCCTTCCATGCAAAGTAATTGTAAGGTGTAAGAATGAATTCTTTCGGGAAATCCATATTTTCGTTGTCTTCAATCTTTTGTACCTGCAAAAATATTGGTGTAGCTTTTTCTTAACATCCCATCGGCTCTGATACCATGTAAATGTGTTGAACCTGCACAGAATAGATCTATCTAGAAAATACCACACACATTTGCATAGAGGAATTGAGAAAGAAGAAGCAAGAGAGAAAGAATGGAAGAATTTTCATTAACTGTAATGAATAATAAATAATTTACACATGATATACTCTGTATAACTCAATAAATGTGCAATGGAGGAGAACCAATGCACCATTGTGGTGGTCTAGAGTGATCTGGACACCCACCAGTAGTTACGGGAGTGAACTACCACCTAGTCTAGTCTCTCAGGCAGTAACGGGAGTGAACTGCCACCTAGTTGAGTTAACTAGTCAACCAATCCTCAATTAACTGACTAAAACATAGTGTAGTGAGGAGTAGATCAAGGAATCAAGGGTAATGTGCCAGTCTGGTGATGAAACCAAGGCTAATGCGCATTAGCATGGTGATGATCCCAATGTTGCATGGTGACAAAACCAATGCATCATCTAGACTCAACTCAACTAGTCAAATTGAAGTGTCAACTGAAGAGAATATTATCTAGGTGGAATATTCTCTCCTAAAATATAGGAGACTAGATAATGACTAATAATGACTAATAAACAAGAAAAAAAAACTTAGGAAAAAGAAACCCTAGGTGTGTGTGAAGTAACTCTAACAAATACAAAGAAATCATGGAAGATACTACTGGATAGAGTGATTTATGGGTTGTAGGGCTTTCTATCACCCCATATAATGAGTAAAAAGTGCGAAAAGTAGAGGAAAACAAAAGATCAAAAGAAAAACATAATATCACCTCGATTAGATTTTCTCATCATCGAGATCATCATACCGACCTTCCTATTCTATGAAACTACATTAGTTCCAACACTTATGGGATTTTCCATTGTGTATGTGGCAACACTTTTTTCAAGCTAGGCTTCAATGNTTGTGGAAGCCATGTGATGTGATGCTCATGAATCTACGATCCAAGCATCGGGAGAGGAGTTGATGGCAATCAAGGCATGGCTAGAATTTCCTTTCTTGGGATTATGATCTTCTAGCTTCTTCTTCTTGGCACCCTCGAGGATGATATCTCTAAGGTTGTTTTGTTGAAGTATTCGAGTCATTAGATCTATTTTTTTCTGCATGCATGCAGATTCTATATGGAATCTTTTATGGTAGTATGAGCATTTCTCCCCTTTTCTTCCCTTTCCCCATTTGGATCTGGAGGCATCGGTGAATGGTTTTGTATACCCTTCCTTCTTCAGATGTGCATGAGATTTCCTTTTTTATTTATCTTTAGGTTTATGATATTGATGGCTTCCATCTTGCATATTAAGTGCATGCGCCTTTGGTCCTTTGATGTTTCCCATGTTGATGAGCTTGGTTTTCTCTTGTGTTAGGGATTTGATAAAGTCCTCAAGAGAAGGCATCTTCCAGGTGTCTATAGAGGAGAATTTGGTTCAATAGAATGTGGACATGAGCACAAAGAATTCAGGACCAATTTTGGAGAGAATGGTGAGAACCATTTGTTTCTCCTCCTTAGATTTATTAACCCCGCAAGCTTTGAGTTGCAACAATAAATCCTTGAATTTTGTAAAAAAATCTTGGATATTGTCGAAGATTTTTGGATCCAATGTGAGCAATTCCACCTCCAGCATATGTCCCCTCATCTCATCCTGTTTTCCAAAGAGCCCTTCCAAGGTGTTACAAGCTTCATTGGGGGTTTTACATGAAGATATGTGAAAAAGAAGATTGGGAGGAATAAGACTACAAATTGTTCTGAATGCTTCATCCATTCAATTTAAGTACTTGGATTTTTCTATGGATGATGTCAGTTTGTACCTGTATTCAAGGTTAACCTGTACAATCCTCTAGTTCAGAGATGAATCATTATTCTCTCCTTCCATGCAGAGTAATTGTAAGGTGTAAGAATGAATTCTTTTGGGAAATCCATCTTTTCGTTGTCTTCAATCTTTTGTACCTACAAAAATATTGGTGTAGCTTTTGCTTAGCAGTCCATCGGCTCTGATACCATGTAAATGTGTTGAAACTGCACATAATAGATCTAGCTAGAAAATACCACACACATTTGCAGAGAGGAATTGAGAAAGAAGAAGCAAGAGAGAAAGAATGGAAGAATTTTCATTAACCGTAATAAATAATAAATAATTTACACATGATATACTCGGTATAACTCAATCAATGCGCACTGGAGGAGAAACAATGCACCATAGTGGTGTTCTAGAGTGATCTGAAAACACACCAGTAGTTACGGGAGTGAACTACCACCTAGTCTAGTCTCTCAGGCAGTAACGGGAGTGAACTGCCACCTAGCTGAGTTAACTAGTCAACCAATCCTCAATTAACTGACTGAAATATAGTGTAGTGAGGAGTAGATCAAGGAATCAAGGGTAATGTGCCAGTCTGGTGATGAAACCAAGGCTAATGTGCATTAGCATGTTGATGATCCCAATGTTGCATGGTGACAAAACCAATGCATCATCTAGACTCAACTCAACTAGTCAAATTGAAGTGTCAACTGAAGAGAATATTATCCAGGTGGAATATTCTCTCCTAAAATATAGGAGACTAGATAATGACTAATAATGACTAATAAACAAGAAAAAAAACTTAGGAAAAAGAAATCCTAGGTGTGTGTGAAGTAACTCTAACAAATACAAAGAAATCATGGAAGATACTACTGGATAGAGTGATTTATGGGTTGTAGGGCTTTCTATCACCCCATACAATGAGCAAAAAGTGCGAAAAGTAGAGGAAAACAAAAGATCAAAAGAAAAACATAATATCACCTCGATTAGATTTTCTCATCATCGAGATTATCATACCGACCTTCCTATTCTGTGAAACTACATTAGTTCCAACACTTATGGGATTTTCCATTGTGTATGTGGCAACACTTTTTTCAAGCTAGGCTTCAATGATCCTAAAAACCTACTTGTGGATGACTCACTGAAACGGTGCCCAAGGGATGGATTTGAATGTGGGGTTATCCCATGGGGATAAGTATGGGGGTGGACTGAA
This sequence comes from Picea glauca, assembly GCA_000966675.3. NCBI lineage: Eukaryota > Viridiplantae > Streptophyta > Pinopsida > Pinales > Pinaceae > Picea > Picea glauca. The sequence goes on from JZKD02S0642809.1 coordinate 7,817, forward strand.
ATGAAATCTTCTCTCCATCATGAGAATCCTAGGAAGGACTCTATACATAGTATATAGGCACTCTATACATAGTATATAGGCCTTCTAGGTGACCTCATTGGGGATGAAGGTGCCAAACTAGTAGCCTTTAAGTTTGATCTTGAATACTTTTTTGTTTCTCCTCACAAATACACAAGCCTCTGCCCTATGCTTGCAATATATAATAAATATATCAATTGAACAATTCCAAGATATCAACTCAATCCAATGTCGATGCAACCATATGCTCGATAGTAGATATATTAGAAAACCCAAGAAAAAATTTCCTTATATAAGTGTTTCTTCATAATACCCGTTGAGCATAAAAAACTTAATATCAAGATCTCTGCCCAATCCAACACTAATATGCCATATGACTAAGATTAGTTCTATAGAAATACCAAAAAGACAAATCCCTTAGATAATTTTTTCTTTGCAATTCCCAATAAACCTCAATATCAAAACTTATACTCAATCCAATGCTTACATCACCACATATTATGCAACATCTATACCCAAAATCAGTTAGATCCTCTCAACTTATTGTATCAGTGTTGCATTAATATATAGACTGAGTATATCAAAATTCTATTATCAAATCAGTTCAATGCTTAAAATCTCATAATAAATTTTCTCATATATACCAAAAACCACAGATAGATTCCACTCAATTTATTATAACAGTACTGCAAACAATACATCAAATCCAATGTTGATGACCAAAAAATGGCAGGGACAACTACAAAGCTAGTTATATATGCTAATTCCTGCTTCAAAATACTAACCTTTGATGATGGAAACCATGTGACAATGACATATCTAATGGCGTTCTCTCACCTTCCAAAGACAAGATGCCAAAAACCTCTCTCAAACTATATTGGATCTAAATACCAACTGCTCATAGTCCAATTTCTCTATACATGTAACTGGATTGCCTCTCACATGCCCACTAACAATACCAAATCAAGCACCCACTCAACAACACCTAGATCTCAAAATTCCCTTGGTATAAGATTTGATTGAGAACCCAAATGATTTTTCACCCTTTTCAATATGTGCGGATGAATCACAAGTAGTGACTTTTTGGCCCTTTTCCCATTTCTTCCAAAGACAGAGAAGAGTCTCCACTTTATAATTTTAACATTCAAATATTTCAAGATGATGAGAGTCTAGCATTCAAACAAAGAATTTGGCTTGTTTTTAGGGAGGTGCTAATGTGTTTTTAACCATCAAATAGAGACCAGTTTTTTTCTTCAAATTTGGAAATTTCCAAATAATCTTCAATTATTGATTGTGAAGACCCAACAAGTTTCCAATCAACTTTAGTTGTGCAGCTCTTCATCATGAAAGTCTAACGGGGATAGTTTATCTTTGAAACAAAAGAGGAAAAGAAAGGATAAAAAGAGAATGAAACAAAATGATACTAAAAAGAAGGAAAGTACTTATGTCCAGATTCTCACTTAATAGTCCCATGTCTCAGCTTTGTTCAACTCTTTACAGAATCTAAAACAGAGGTCATATGACCAAGATATGCCAATTTTCTCACTCATCTCTATATTACTACTTCATACTTAACCATTTTTCCTTCTTTTGACTTGACTCTGCTTCCTCACAACTCTCAATACTTAGAAAATTTTTCAATCTTCCACACCATTTCCATATTTAACTATTTTCCACATTTAACCATTTCTATACTTACCCATTTCTTTTTTCATTATCCACCTAGTTAATTTTCATATTACCCACCACTTAGTCATTTCCATATTTTCACGTAACTCTATGAATTACCTCCTCAAAACTTAGTCATTTTTCATGACTCACCACGTTCTACTCAAATCATACAAGAGTCTGTCTAGGAGACCAACCCATTCATGTCCCCATAACTCCACAAACACTTCATTTAATTTTTTTAATATTATTTCTTTAAGTTTCTTCCCCCTTTTCGTGGACATATCGCTAGGTGACCCGTGGTAGTGAGGTAGACCTATCATATGTGGACATGTAGCAATGAAGTGGACATACCCCCAAGTTATACATGGATGTAAAAATATGACCGGAAAGTGACTTGGCATGATGATTGGGTGATGATGTGGCGCTCAAAAGATACTTTGTGCACAAGCTACGTGGAATTCTATGGCTTTATTTACTTCTTTCAAAAATAACATGGAGATGAAATTTACTTATAAATAAGTCATGAGAACCCTCCCAAAATGTATGTGGGATAAATAAAGTTGAATTTACAAATCAAAGGCCTAGATTTCACGAGGACATATCAATGGTGGCCGAGTCTCCATCTTATAGAGCTCATAACTTTCAATCTAGATGTTCGATTTGAGAATATGAGAGCTCTTCGGAAAGGTAAAGAGATGAAGAACATATTGGAAGTGGGTTCAATGGCTTAAATATAAGCTATCATGCCCTAAAAATAAAATTACATTTTAGACTATTTTTGGACTCAGAAACAAGTTATTTTTGGAAAATAATTTATTTAAAGAAATTCATGAGCTTGTAAAGTGGCTCCCAATTGATGGCACGAATATCTTAGTTCAAATTTACAAAGGGAAAATAAGACCATAACTAAAAAATAGTTTCAAGAAGATGAATAAGAGATTACAAATGGAAAAATGAAGCAAATTCAAAGGATTGGCAGTCAACTATTAGAGAGTTTTCCATAGAGGTCTTTTTGCTAGGAGCAAGTTCCACCTTTCAAAATATTTGAGAATCAGTCTTCTTGAATTTTTCCTGCATGTTCCTTTGTGCTCAATTCTCCTAATATTCTTCTATACATTCTCCATGACATTTCAGGTCCAGAGGAGCAAAATCCTTGCTTGTAAAAAGTAGATATAGTTTATTTTAAGTTTATGTAATTGTTATTGAAATCTTGTTGAGGGTTTTTTTAGCCCTCTTGTTTCAGACATTTTAAGCTTATTTCATTTGGAATATTATTATTATTTTCTCCCATAAAGAACTATTTTGGGGCATTACATTAGTGATTTTTCACACTTTGAGTCTAAAGCATGAGATTTCAAATGTATTGTCCATCAAAATCGTTTTACAGTTGTAATGAAGAAATCATGTAAAGTTCTTTGGTGACCTGCCCATTTGATTTTTCCTTTCTTCTTGCAAAGTCATAGTTGATCATGGATTCACAACATTTTAAAAGGAAGGCAAAATATCCGTTGAAAGCAATATGTACAAACCTCTTTAAGTTACATGTATTCACTTTTGTTTCCATGAATAAGATGATGTGCTTAATGAATAAATCTACTAAATGAGAGCTTTGTTGGAATATATTTTGGGGTTCACTCTTTAGCATTCACACATTGCATTCATCTACAACTACACAAAGAATACTCCAATATATCAAGAGAGGAGAACCACCTCTATAAAAACAAGGAGAGTATTTCTTGTTCCCCACAAGATTTTTTCTCAAATGTTGGTCATTTCCCTTGACAAAAAAAAACAATAAACAAGAGGGATATAGGATTATATTTCACTTATCAGTAAATATTTAATTTAAATAATTTGCAATTTTTTGTCTTTGTAGACTATCGTTTAAACCATGCTTGTCAGGATTGGTTGCTTTTGTTAACTACAATTTTATTCAAACCACATTGATAAATGCTCTTCACTGATATTGAGTCTTGATAAGTAAAAAATACATCTTTGTATGTTGCATATGATTCTATTATTAGAGGCCACGACATGTCAGAAGACCTTAATATTTTTTCAACCATGCCGCCAAACTTTTAAGCCCAACAAAAAGGTATGGTCTAAACATTTTACATTTTTAATTTTTCTCAGGAACTATCACTGGAATCCAACAATGAAATTGTTAGAAAAATCACAATTTTACATTTCTTAGATCACGTCTTTGAATGCATAAATCAATTCAACACCCTCAAACCCCCCAGACACTTGGAATATGTAATCTCAACCATTGAAATATGCAATTCCAACTATCATTTTAAATTTCTAGACATTTAGAGTACGTCCAACAAAAATAATTTGAATAATATAAATTCTTCCAACCAATTGTAACAAAAGCTAATTATCTTATGCTATGGAGTATTTATGAGTTCCTGCATTGGATGAACAAGATAAAACAACACTATTATATTAAGGATTTGTCATTTTTTATGATGAAGTTTATAAATATTTCAAGCTAAATATTACATTTCATGATTATAATGCATAATTTTCTCTAATGTTTGTACTTTATTTTCTCTTAAATATATTATTAAGTTTTTTAAAACTATGCAAATTAAAAATAATAAACTTTATAAATCTAGAGTGTACAAGTTCAACTTGTGTGACAATTAGACTTTATATAAAATAATACACTGAGTTAGAAATATTTCTAAACATGACATAAACACACAAACAAGAAGTCCCAACAATACAACAATACAATGTAACCAAAGCCTCTATCCATTGTGTCTCCCTCATTACATTGTTGAAGGAAACCCACTAACTTGGAAGTTGCTTGGTTACCACTCACTTTCTTAAGCATGTGTAATTTCTAAACTTGAAGAATAATTAGTGTATTTATTTTGGTTCCCTTTCTACGCTAATTAGTGTATTTATTTTGGTTCCCTTAGTGTATGTAAATAAAACATTTAAAAGACATGCTAACGTTGTAATTTCTTAATTTAACAATGATTATTGTATCAATTAATGCGTTAACCACTCTTTTAATAATTTTAAGAGAGAGGTTCAAACATTTTGATTTTGGATCATTCATCTCACTCCAAAGTATATGTTTTTTCAAACAATCTCAACTCTTAATTACCATTTGATTACCAAAAAATATTTCGAATTTATTCATATATTTTGCTAAATTAAAGAGTTGCATGACATATTATGTGCAAGTTTGGTATGCACGGTGGGCATTTTATGTTGATATCTTTCTTTATTCAATTATTAATGTGATAAGAATTGAATAAAAATTTAAAATATGATTAAAGTTATATGGTAGTTAAAAGTTTTGTAAATCTTAATTAACTGAAATCTTTTTAACTTTTAATTAACCATTTCTTCTTATTATTAGTCCCTGCCTCTAGCAAGGGATTGTAGTATTTACTTGTTGCATTTTGCTACAATAGTAGGTTTATTTTGTAGCGTTTTGATAATACGTTGCTTAAGTTTTTCTTAATATATTTATTATTCCATTTTTCTTTCAAAAAATATTATATATTTTTAAATATTTTAATTTTTTGTATCGAATTTTTTATTGGTTGAAATCTCACCGATATGACATAATTCCTCTAGTGTGTTGTAATTTTTTTTTTTGTTAATTGTCAGAGTTATAAATTAATTTCTAAAACGAAATTATATAAATTATATCATTGGCTTTTTTTTTTAGGTTATGGCTTGGTTACGCTACAGTGGAGACACATTCTAGCTGGGTGGCATTGTTTCACTGCAGTCGAGGGACTAACTTCCTTAATTTTTAATGCCACCTGCTCAAGCCACTCCATCGTTCTCCACATTTCAATAACATCAACCTTCGACATATCGTATAATCGTGCCTTCTCCACGACCACAGATCCATGCTCCACCGCTCCATATACAACTCGCATCGCTCTGAGTCTGAGTTTGAGTTTGAATATGACTCTCGCCATGTTGAGTTTGGCCAATCTGTGACTGAGTCTGTGATCCAAGCAGGTTCTCTTTGACTGTATCCTCATTCTACATCATCTCATCTTCTTGTCTTCCCTCATATTTCTTGTCGAGGTCCTTCTGCACATGATTATGAATCATCTTGTCATCCCTCGTCCTTGTATGCTCAAGAGAGGAAAGCGTAAGCTCATTTTTGCAGGGCCACATAACATTTTCCAAGTATGGAAGTACATATTGCAGTACAGAGAGCCAGGACTCCATCTCTCGATTTCACGCAAGGTAACTTTATACATGAATCATAGATGTCTTATTGATCCCCTTTGCGCATGGGCCTTTCCATCTTGTGTGTGGTGGGTTCACCTATAAACATATAGTCTATGATAGGTTCGGTCAACAAACAAGGTAGGGTTGTAAGAGATGATCCTACTTTCCTAATCTCATCTTTCAATCCATGGCTCAGCAGAAGGTTGGTGTCTGGTTCGAGCAAGCACAACGGACATGCGGGATTCTGCGCTTCTATTTCAAGACGGGGCACTCGCTGTAGGGTACTCATTGAGCCACCAGAAATTGTGAATTATTATAGGTTGTTTTTAGGATTTCCGCCTTATTCGTCCCTATTGATTGTTGAGGAACGGATCTTGGGTACTCACAACTGACTTTGATTCTTTCCTGACGAGAACAACGAGGCAATTGCTAGGAATAAAGTGTGACTATCCTTATTGTTGAACATTAGGGCACATCCTCCATCCTTTTAAGTGAACACCCTTCTAAAAGTCCAACGCTCCTTCTTTTCCTTCTTCCAAACTTGCAGATTTGCATGGATCATCATTGGTGAGTTATTTTCAAATAATTATGTGTATTCTCTTTAAAATGTAAGCAGGGATCTTACATCCTCAGAAACATAATAGGATATTTTTGTTGTGGGATAATCTAAATCCATTGCAAACAATATTGTGTTTATAATAGTCAGTGGAGGACACTGAAAGACCAAAAGAAGACAGTAGCACAAGACAAAACTAGAAAGAGATAGATAAAATATGCAAAACAAACAACACGGTGAGGCTATGCTCACTTCTGTATTATTCAATGAAGACGGATTACATCCTTATATAGGAAAAGACTCTACCGAGTCGGTTACATGCAAACCAAAGAAAACTAGACTCTTAACTATGAATTGACTCTTAACATGCCTACAATTGACTCTCACAACTGAAGCTTATAGTTGGTGCTTGCAACTAGCGCTTACTCCATTATTTCCAAGTCTCCCCCTTAATAGAGAATGGATTGACTTCTACACCTAACATCTCCCTAAACAGTTCAAACTTAATCTTTCCAAGAGGCTTAGTGAAAATATCAACAACATTTTCACTAGTATTACAATACACAAGAGTTATTTCATTTGACTGCAACTTTTCCCGAACAAAATGATACTGAGCTTCAACATGCTTTGTCCTTGCATGAAAAATCGGATTCTTCACAATATTGATTGAACTTTGATTATCACATCTGATCATCGTAGGTTCCTTTCATTCTTCTCCAACATCTTGAAGAAGTCTTCTTAACCAAATAGCTTCACAAGTTGTTGCACACAAGGCTTTATATTCTGCTTCAGTGGAAGACAAAGATACAGTAGGCTTCTTTTTACTGCTCCATGAAACAACCTCGGATCCAATGTTGAACGCATATCTAGTGGTTGATCTTCGATCATCCAGATTGTCAGCCCAATCAGAATCTGAATAACCTGTCAACTCAACATCAGATGCATCGATATATTTAATACCATAATCAAGTGTACCTTTTAGATACCTGAGTACTACCTTTGTTGCATTCCAATGGATTTCATGAGTTTTCGCCATGAATTGACTTATCACACTCACAGAGTATGAAATATCAGGTCTGGTTGTGGTGAGATAATTCATACTACCCACCATCTGTCTATACACAGTGCCATTCACCTCCTTCGAACCATCATCACAGGAAAGTTTCACATTCTGCGGCATGGGAACAATAGAAGACTTACACTGATCCATTTTAAATCTCTTAAGTATTTCTCTGATATACTTACACTGACAAACAAAAGTTTGGCCTGCATTTCTCCAAACTTCAAGACCTAGGCAATAATGTAACTCACCAAGATCTTTCATTTCAAATACCTTTGATAACTGCTCCTTGATTTCATCA
>JZKD02S0642886.1:6689-25090 GCA_000966675.3 Picea glauca
TTAACGAGGGGTAGGTAAGGGAGTAAATGCATGAGGCGTTGAAGGAAGGATATGGAGGCGGAGGAGGTTTACGAGGGGATTACCATTCTACGTGATTTTGGGGAAGGGAAAGGTTTCTCTTAGATTTGCAGGAGTTGAGTTTTGGAGTGGGGATTGGATGAGTACAGGCACCGGTTTGCTGGAGGTTTTGGGCACGGGGGCCAAAATATCCATATGATATCCTGGAGCTAGGAAGTTACCTAGTTGGCAGGGTGGAACTAGGTTTTGGGCAGTGTTTACACAGTGCAACAGTGGTCATGAAGGTAAGCGAACAAAAGGAGGGTTATTAGCATCAGACTCAGGTATTTAAAATTTTGTAATTGTTTTTATTATGTTAGAAAATTTTAATATTCATTGTTAAATCTATATGCGAATGTGCTCAATTAAAGGAATTTGATAAATTTCACTATTTTGCTCAATATAAAGAATTTTTTGAATTTTATTGCTATGTTGTGGAAATAAATGGTTGTTTAATTTATTTGGTTACTACAGATTCTAGGCATATAAGGTCAAATATGAAACCTAAACCCACCGAATATGACCTCTTGAGGTCTAAAGCAACTTAAAAGGTTCAAGGGTCATGAATGACACCTCAAACAACCATAACTGACATCTCAAGGGGATCTATGGATTTCAAGTGGGGATATGGGAATTGCTAGGATATTTTGAGCACTAGGTATGGGTCTTGGGTTGTTGGAAAAAATTGAGAGAGGAAACCCATGACTTAGGTCCTAAAGGAATCTTCTATGCATCTAGTTCCATAAAGAACATGTTGACCAATCACAAAGGACCTTTGAAGGGTATCATTGGTCTTTGGATGGGAATAGTTAGCATTATGATATATTGAACATTCAGTGTGAGTCTCTAGAACCTCGATATGGTTAGGGGAAAAAACCAAAGAGTTATACCCTAAAGGAAGAATATAGGATTATGGGGCCAAGAATAACGCTTTGAAACACCAAAAATGGCTTATTGAGGCATCGTTTACCTCTAAGTAAGTATATAGGCACCACTATATTTTTTGAGCACTGGGTATTGTTTTTGGGACCTTTGACATGGTTAGGGGAGGAAACATGAATGATAGGACCTAAAGGAAGGTTATATCCATCCAAATACAAGAAGGATTCCTTGAAAAATAACACATGGCCTCCCGTTGGCACCCAAAGTTTTGGGTTCATTTTGTATGTGCCCACAAATGAAGTTGTGCATGCTCATTCCAAATTTTTGTGCATGCCTAAGGTAAGGCATGAAGAATGAAAAGGAGTTTGCATTGGACTGAGTTTTGATAGTGCACACCAGGCCTACAATATTATTGAATGCGCTCTATTCCTAGTTTTGATGTGCAACAGAAATCAAGAAGACATATGCCAAAATCAAGAAAAGAATCATTGAGAAATCCTCTTGAATGATTACTACCAACATCACAATGAGTTGGAAAGGTAGTTAATATTTCCCTATTTCTTGAAGGCTACGTGGACTGTAGGAATATACCAAAAGGATGCGGGGAATTTTTTTTAGTAGAATGAGTGGGTCATAGTAGAAAGAGATAGAGCTCCTAAGTAGAGAAAGCTATAAAAGAAGGCAATGATATCAGAAATAGGGATATTATGCCCTTCACTGTACTTTCTATCAAAATTGAAGCATAGTCCTTTTGCTCTTCTTTCATCCATTTTCTGAGGTGTCAACATTTTTGGTTGAGATATGGTTGTCTTATGACCCCCAAAATGATCTTTGCCTCCAATGTTATACTTGTGTGTAGCCTTATTTTTGGCATGAATATGAAGAGCATTTTGCATAGCTTCCATAATACTTGTAGGTTTTCTTAAGAAAAGTTCATGTTTCATGTCTTCTTTTAATCCACCCATGTAAGCTTCATCAAGTGTCCATCACTTAGGTTATCCACCCTTGTGTCCAGTACCAGGAATTCTAAATTATATTCTTCAATATCACCTAACTGTTTGATTTTTGTCAATTGACTAAAGTAGTCTTGTTCCAAAACTTTCGCATATTGTTCTTCTAAGTCTCTTGTAAATAAACCCCAAGTGTAGTGATATAAAGGGGGTTTCCTTTTCACTATCCATTGATACCAATGATATGGTTTTCCTTGATATATCTATATGGTTTTCCTTGATATATCTCCTTGATATGGGTTTCCTTTTCACTATCCATTAAAAATATGTTCAACTATACATTTTTTACAAAATTTCACATTGTGCCCTAGATACATAATGGAACCTTGTGCCCAAACATGGAAGAATGAAATTTGGTGCCCTAGATACAAAATTACAGACATTGGTCACTCATTGACCGCTTCCAACCACACCACTACTAGGTGCATCCACAAATATGATATTCCTGTAGATTTTAACCTTGTACAATTGATTCCTACAAACATATTCTTAATAAAAAAAGAAAAGATACAATGGCACACATACACATTACACATATATTTTTACCCTTGAAACCCAAACCGAGAAAAGTTACAACTTGTTTAGAGCCACACCTATAATCTTCTATTCATCATCTCTTCATTGTTTAAAATGAAATATACATATAGCATCCCACGACATCCAAACACCTAATCCATTGACCTGGATTATTCAACAACCATAATTCCTTAACTAGAATTAGAAAATCCATTGACAAAAACTATGTGCCAAAAATCGCCAAAAAAGGACGCAAAAACACCAATTTTTTTCTTTTTTGGAGGCGCTGCCCCCAAACGCCCTTCTCACTCCCAAGGTCGAGGGGGCCTAGCATCCCCCCCTCTAAACCCCCTCCAAGCCTGGTGTAACACAAAAAATACATCTACCTATGCAAATAATAAAACACATACCCAACACTTACTCGTCTTAGTCAAAGTTGAAACATGAGTCTTATTGCATCTTGGTTTGGTTCATCTTTTCAGAGAATGGGAAAAGAAACGACATTATTATAATTTTTTTCCATAATGACTTAACAAACTTACATAATGATACTTTATACTTCCAACCAAGAAAACTTACTATAGATAATACTGTAATTCACGAGGATGTTTCCCTCCTCCATGATCCTAACCTATTCTTTATGCCTTACTATATAAATTACAATAATCAAAGCATGAAATTTAATAAAAACTACCTAAAATCAATTCTATTCATGCTACATAAAAATTCATTAACAAATTATATCATATTGAATAATCCAAGTGACAGTAGAGATTGGCTAGTAGGTGGAGAATTTGACTGTACTCACTACTTAAAGAGATGTTCTATAGGGTCAACTATTGTGTCCATAATATATGATAAAAGGGGATATGCATGAGGGATAATTGATACATACCTAGTGGATGAAACAATGGGGGATAGAACATGAAAAACTGGTGTAGAAATAGTGGATGCAATAATGGGGGCTACAACAAGGTTGAATGATGTGAAGTATATAGGTGCAACCACCATGGATGGATGGGATGGAAAAGGTGGTGGGTGTGGGTGGTGATAAACCCCCGTGTTCTTTACAATGGGAGGAAGTACCCCCAAGAGGGAATGATATCCCAAGTGTTGAGGCAAGGTGGCTAAGGAACAAACTTGCACTGTAGCCTCACACACATGCTACATGAAATGGGGGTAGTGTGTTGGTTATGTGTTATATTCTTTGCATGACTTGGGATTTAGTAGAGTTTTTGAATGGAATAAATCCTATTGGAAACAAATGGGTGTTTAAAAAGAAGATGAATGCAAAAGGAAAAGTGGAGAAATATAAAGCTTGGTTAGTAGAAGAAGGTTATTCCCAGGTTGGGGAATTGACTTTGGTGACATTTTTTCTTTTCTTTCCAAGTTAACTTCTATTAGATTTCTTCTATTTGTCATTGTTGCATTTGATTTTGAAGTAGAACAGATGGATGTGAAGACATCATTCCTCTATGAGGATATGGGAGAATAAATCTACATGAAGTATCGAGAAGTATTTATTGTGAAGGGAAAGAAGGAGATCATATGCAAGATTAAAAATTCCTTGTATGGGTTAAATCAATCACCAAGGATGTTGTATAAAAAAATTGATACTTATATGTTGGGACTTGGTTTCACAAGGAGAAAAGAAGATTACTATGTTTATTTCAAATTAATTGGTGATCATATTATTTATTTGGTCTTGTATGTGGATGACATGTTGTTGATAGGAAACAACAAGGAGATTATCTAGGATGTGAAAACTCGGTTGTCCTATAAATTTTAAATGAAGGATATTGGTGCTGCAAATTTCATTTTGGGCATGGAAATTAAAAGAGATTGGAAAGACAAGAAACTCTGGTTAAATCAAAGGAAATATGTCAAGACAATATTGTAGAGGTTTAATATACAAGAATGTAAATTGGTCAAGGTTCCTATTCTTGTAGGTGTAAAGTTATCTGCGGATCAGTGTCCCAAGACACAAGAAGAGGAAGAGGACATGTCCCAGTTTCTATATGTAAATGCAGTTGAAATTTTGATGTATGTAATGGTTTGTACTGGTATAAACATTGCACATGCAGTGGGAGTTTTGAGGAGGTATATGTCAAAACTAGGAAAGGAGCATTGGACAACAATAAAGAGGGTTTTCAGGTATTTGTGTGGCACCACTAGTTATGGATTATGCTACCGAGGAAGACCAGGATTGGACAGAGTGTTGGAAATACATGGATTTTTCAATGCATATTGGGTAGGATATATTAATCGTATAAGATCTACAAGTAGGTATGTTCTTATCCTGTTTGGAGGAGAAATTTGTTGGATGAGCAAAAGGTAGTTTTTATAGATGAGGATGTACTCAACTACACAAGTTTAATACATGGTATCCACTCATGCAAGAAAATAAGTAGTATGGTTGCATATATTTTGTTCATGTATTGGATTGGTACATCAATCTATAAGAATAGATTGTGATAGTCAGAGTGAAATCTTCTTGGTGAAGAACCTAACTTATCATTCAAAGAAAAAACATATTGATGTTCAATATCACTTTGTGAGAGGAATGGTTGAATAAAATAAGGTGTTTCTCATGAAGGTAGAAACTTTGAAGAATGTTGAAAATTCATTAACAAAATTTATGAGCACTAATAGGTTCTCTTGGTGTAGAGGATCTATGGGCATTGCTATCCTGGATTGTTGACTATGTAACCCTGTAACTCCCTATATGCAAATAAAATAACAAGTGGGAGAATGTTAGGTATATGGTGTATTATTTGCATGATTTTATGTCCCCTTAATGGTAGCCTTGGGGGTGGATCCCAGGAGAAAAAATCTTGGGGGCTTTAGTCGCCAATTTATTTTGGATATTCGCCCATTGTTTTTCGCGGTTTTTCGACACATGATTTTCACTAATGGTTTTCTAATTCTGGTTAAGGAATTAATGTTGTTGACTAATATGGGTCAACATATTAGGGGTTTGTATATCGCGTGATCCTATATATGTATATTGTATTGTAAACAATGAAGAATATGTTGAATAGAAGATTAGAGGCGTGGCTCTAAACATGTTGCTAGTTTTCTTGGTTTGGGTTTCCGGGGTAAAAGTATATGTGTAATGTGTGTGTGTTCCATTGTATCTTTTATGTTTTTATTAAGAGTATGTTTGTAGTAATTTATTGTGCAAGGTTAAAATATACATAGTAGTGATTGAAAAAATATGGCACTGGGGACTAGATGAATAATGAATTATCATGCATACATATTTATAATATTTTATTCGTACAAAAAATGAAATTCATTTAAAATAATATAAAAAATATCACATTAAAACAAGATTTAAATCGACATATGATATATGGGCACGGGGTCATATGTACATTCCAAGGCAACATGGTTCATCACTCTAAGACATTATAATTGTTTTCTCATAAATAAATCATACATTTGCAAAACATCTAAATTATAAATCCTGTCAAGTTGAAGATTGCAATGAATAATGTTTAAGCCTATGCAAGCATGATGGATGATGTTGTATACACCTTAGTTATGGGGTGGCATGTGCATTTCCCTCAAAATCATTTAAACTTTTAGAATATTTATGGACAAACAAGACTAGATTTGTTAATATAAGTGTGGGTTGTTTCAACAACTTGACTTATCTTGCATTATACAAGATGAGAAAAATAATTCTCATCCTAATATTTCATTATATTCTGTATGAAAAAATATGAATAACTAATTACATAATATTAAGAGTCATTCCCACTATAGGGTCTAGGTTAGCCATTTGGTAGGATGAAACTCAACCAAGCAACATAACATCATTTCAAATACATATGGTTATATAAAGATGGGGAACTTGTAACTTAATCACCTAGGAAACTTTGGCTATCATGGTTCCTTGGTGTTCAAATTTGTAACTAGACATATGACTAAATATAAACAGAATCTAAGATTATGCCTAAAATATTGAAAGTTTGTGACTTTGTCCTAAATGCAATATGAAAATCTAGGACTCAATACATTGTTTTGATCTATTCATGATCAAGTTCATTCTAATGGCCACTAATCACCAACAAATGATCATAAATAAAATCCCATGAAATCATTTCATATGCGCAAACAACACAAACCCTAGCTCTAAATAGTAGAATTAATGTACACAATGTTAACATGTGAAGTATATTTGTTCGATGTCAATCCCTCTAAACCGAACTGCATGTCATATGAGGTTTTGGATGTCATCCTTCCACAATCCTACTGCAATTCTAACATGGAATGATCTTAATAATTTGTATGTAAAAATGATATCATTATACATTTTCCTTTCACAACATACAATTATTTCCAACACAATCTCTTTCTATATCTATATGAGTGGAATAAGTCTAAATCTAAAACTATCTATGATTATCAATTCACTTTCACAGAGTCTATGAGGAAATTAGTTTTGTTTGGTAATTTTTTAATTACAACCCAATTTAATACATCAATATAATATACTAAAGATAGTCATTCCATTCCCAAGATATCAATGCATTCTTTACTATTCAAATTTACAAGGAGAAGCTTGTTTCCACAATACTCAAGGTAGGAACATAGTGGAATACAAAAAGATCATTATATCCATGAACTTCATTGTCAAGGAATGTACAGGATCATCCTAGACTCATCCCTAGGATACTCCATGTGAAGACTTGGATAGTTAGATTAACAAGATTGAAGGATGACATGTCAATAGGCCACATGGAGGAAAACCAGAGACTTAGGAGATAGGCGGTAGATCAAGCTAATGAAACATGGATTCAATGGATATCATGTTAATGAGAATTTCACATGCCATAATGAAAAGGCATGGTGATGAAGTTAGAGCCGCAGTGGAATAAACACACATACACCACATTTTGCAAAGCTAAGGACACTCAGAAATATGCTCCCAAAACTCTGAAGGGGAAATTATATTTATTCTATCATTTATGTGTGCCACATTTTAGTGTACAAATGGTCCATTATATAATCAAAGGTGACCATAAAAACTATTACATAATTATATGGTTAGTTTAAACCATTTCCATAACTATCTCCACAACTTCCTCCACAATATATCCACGAATCCCTCAACAAATCTCCATCTCTAACTTCTCTAATTTATCCTCATTTCTCACTTTCACATAGACTTATATAACTAGTATACCCCATTACAAAGACATCATTTAATTTATTAATTATTCATAATCAAAAGGAGGAGTTAATTCATCACACTCTCTCCTTAATGCATACTTGTGACCTCGTTATGCCACGATCATCTTTTTTGTTCTATGATATTTGGTCTTCTTACTTATTCATCCTTGATATTCTTTATCTTGAACTTTCACACATAGACATTTTTTATCAAATACCATATAAAAATATTACCATCCACCAGAGTACATGGGTCCCTAGACGCTATATTCATTGGTTCTATAGGAAACCTTTTCTTATACATGGTTCATTAACCATTCTTCCATCACATGTATGCATACTTGTACCTTGATTCACCATTCATCATAATCATCATTATCATCATCCTAGGTTTTTGAATTACCCATGAGCGCGCTCTCAATGCTCATGTATCAGATTCGCAAGGAACAAAAGCTACTTCATGTAATCATGTCCATGAGTTCCTAGTCATCTTGCAAACTTCTGTGTCACAACTTTCTCCATGCAAGTTCCCTTTTATGCTCAACTAGTCAAGCCCCTTTTTCATGAATTGAAATCTCTCTAATTTCCTTAGATCGACATTTATACCAGGTGTGGACTACCTCAAATCAATGATTCTTCCCATGGTTGAGAAAAGTATCTCTAATGAAAACCATGCATTAAAACAATGGTTTCAACCGCCGACAAAACATACATTACAAAGTGTTTTTTAAAACACAAAGAACAAAAAACATTATGGGGAATACATGACTCATCAAGCTTACATCACGTACATACAAGTTCATATACATATTCATCTTAGGATACTCTAGCCATTATACAACATATGACCAAGACAATTTCTCATCAAAACATTATTCAAGGACCATTAAACTCCCTAATGATGTCTCTTTCAAGGATTTATTGCATCTACATCAACACACAATGTTGTTTATTCTTTACCGTGCTTTTCTTCCTTTGTATGCTTATATTGCCTTTTCAACGCTTTGTTCCATTGCTTCATTCCTATTTCCTTTTGCTTCTTTCACTTATGTTCTTTTCTTCTCCTACTTCACTGTGCCTCTCTTTTGTTTATTTTTCCCATGTCTTGGTATCTGCAATCTTCTTTCTTCTTCTTACATATTATTTAATCTCTTTCATCTTCTTCTGTCTTGGAGTCAACATCATATTTCCTTTTCATAAATATTCTTTATATTTTCATATTCTTACATAATTATCCATTTGAATCTTCCATTGTAATACTTGCATAAAATTGTTTCTTGTGGGAGAGGTGCCTCCTTCCAACAAGACACCCATGACACTAGATTAAGAAACTTAATTAACGCTCTAATATTATGATTTTACATCACTTTATTTTTTACATTCACAATATGAATAAATTTATCTTCACTTAAGACTTGACTCCACATTTTTTATCCAAATGGATGTCAATGGACTCCCACCTATTCCAACTAGCTCATTTTAGCAGTTTTCCAGTTTGATAGTTTTTTCCCTAGTTTTTGGGTCCCTAACTTGCGGGGTCATTTTGAGGCCCTAAAAAATGTTTTTAGGGCTCGTAAAAGACCTTTACAAAATTATATCATGTTCTTAAAATGAATATTGTATGCAAAAGTTACGACTCTGGGAAGTTGATGTACTAACTTACCCAAATGGGGCCCACATGAATTTTGGCGCTTCATCTCCTACGGTTATGTTTTTGGATGTTTAGGGTTTTTTACATTCATGTTTATTGTAAAAAGGCTTCAGAGCCTCATTGTAATCATCTTCTTGTGAATGAGTGCAACCATCACATCCCTTCTCAAAGATAAGCTGCCAGCATTCTAGCAAGCTTGTTTCCATTGCATTTTACAATTTCAACTTATTTCCTTATTGAATAGAAACCAATTTCATTGTATATTTGTTATTATGTATTAAGGATATTTTGATAATAATCTATATTCATTTCATTCTGGAAATATATTATGGATCATTGGTATCAGAGCGGTCTGCTCCATTTCGTTCTTAATTCATGTCCCCAACGAGGTCAGGGTACAAAGAATTGGGTCTCGAGCTTGTTTTTCTTGAGGAAAAAATATCTCGCATGCCTAAACGACCTCTCATGGAAGAAGAAAAGAAAGACCACGAGACAAGAGATCCCTTCAAAATCTTGCTCGAGGAATTCCTCATGCAATAGAGGAATGAGATGATGGATAGGTTTGCACAAATTATTCGATGACTACCAACAGATGACACATATTCCTCGAACGATGGCACTTCTCCCTTCAAGGTACAAATCAACTTCAATATTCCTATATTTGAAGGTTAGATAGACACAGATGTTGTAGACAAATGGTTAAATCTGCTAGAAGGGTATTTCTTTGTCCATAAATTCTCAAATAGAGAAAATATTACTTTTGCGCTCCTCAAAGTCATCCCCCATGTCAAAGATTGGTGGGAAAATTTTAGTGAGAAAAAGGAAACAGAGGAACACTCATTATTTTCATTCTCAATCACCTGGGAGTCCTTCAGGGATGCTATTAAGGAACAATACTCCCCTTTCGGAAGTTATGATTACCTGTACACAAAATGGACCATGCTGTGGTAGGAAAGAGACCAAGCGGTGGCCGAGTTCACAAATATCTTCCATACCTTACGCACCAAGCTGGGTATCAAAGATTCTAAGTGAAATCTAGTGATCAAGTATCTCAAAGGTATGCATAGATACATCCAGGATGAAATGGATTTTTTGGACATCTCATCCTTGGGCGCATCCTACCGATATGTCATCAAAATCAAGCAAAAGCTCAAACAAAAGACGCAAAAATTTGGGCCTCGGAACCCCTTACAGTAAAATCTAGGAAAGGGCAGTCCCAGCCCACAGAACAAATGACAGAGAAAATACGAACAACCTCAGGACAACTAGTCGAGGCTGCAAGCAAAGAAGGACACCAGAAAGACAAAGAAAGATACTAGAAAGTGGTGAGACTTATATAAGACCCCTGGAATAACACTGTTGATTTCCGCTTGAAGGAGTCATTGATGGCTGAGGTGAAAGCCTCTAAATCAGATGTGGGTTCCGACTCTGATTCAGAACCAGAAAGGGGGAGACAGATCATTGATGTAGAACCTAGTGATACTGTTTCTTCCACCAAGCTCCATTTCAGTGAACCAGATGATCCAGAGGAAGGAAAACTCCTTTTTCATTCACAGATGTTGGTGAAGGGTACTCTGCTGCACTTCATCGTTGATAACGGTAGCCATAAGAATGTCATCTCAACAGATATTTTCAAGCGACTCACCATGTCGACAATGCCGCACCCGCAACCCTACACCATCGGATGGATCCGCTAAGGAAGCGACATCTGCATTAGCCAACAATGTCGTCTATCTTACGACATCAAGCCCTTAAGAGAAGAGATATTGTATGATGTTTCCCCTCTAGAAGTTTGTAATGTTATTTTGGGCCAACCATATTTATGGAAACATCATGTTGTATATAAGTCTAGGCCTCATTGTGTTATTATTACTTTGGACAAGAAATTTTACATGATACCCGAGGAAGTCCCACCCAGTGTTATTTCCTTGATCTTTGCCAAGCAATGCAGATAGGTCATCTCTCAGACAGGGAATTTTGTATTCTTTGTGATTCAGTCTTAGCGTGAGTGAAATATCATAGCCACATCCAAGGTCTCCCTGTCTAACATCTCCACACAGCAGAAACAAGTAGATAGGGTCATGGAAGAATACTCAGATATCTTCTCCTTGCCAACCCAGGTACCTCTGCACTGTCAAGTCAAGCACCCCATCGATCTGACCCTTGATGCACCGCTTCCTAAGGGGAAAATCTACCACCTCTCTCTGTTAGAGAATGAGGAGATCAGGTGAAAGATCCAAGAACTACTCCACAAGGGGCACATCCATCCCATCTCATCACCTTGCGGGAGCCCAATCATGTTGGTATAGAAAAAAGATGGAACCTGGCGACTCTGCATTGATTATCGGGCCCTCAATAAAATCAAAGCTAGAAACCGATACCCGATTCCCCAAATTGACGGCCTCCTTGATCAGATCACAGGGTCCAAATACTTAAGTAAGATTGATCTGAATTTTGGCTACCACCAGGTCCCGATAGAATAAACAGATGTATGGAAGATTTCAAGTCAAATGAAGGTCTTTTTGAATGGTTGGTCATGCCCTTTGGTTTGAAAAATGCTCTAGCCACTTTCATGAGGATGATGGATGATATCCTATGACCATTCACCAATAATTTTGTAGTGATGTATCTGGATGATATCCTCATTTACAACAAGACTTGGGAAGAACACTTGCAGCATATTCAACAGGTTCTACACACCCTTCGGTAGCAACATCTCTATGCCAACTTGGAAAAATGCTCCTTCAACATGAATAGGGTTCAATACCTGGGCTACATCATTGATCATCATGGTGTGCACGTGGATCTAGCCAAAATCCAAGTCATTCGTGACTGGACATCCCCAAACACACTCACTAAGCTTCAGAGCTTCTTGGGCCTTGCCAATTTCTACTGCAGGTTCGTGTTAGTATTCTCCCATATTGCATGGGCCCTCAACCAAGTAACCAATGGTGGTGGTAAGGAGAAATTTGTGTGGGGTCGGTCCTGACAAGAAGCATTCGATGATTTGAGGTAGCGCTTGTGCTCAGTCCCAGTACTTTCACTACCGGACCTGCAACATCCCTTTGAGATCGAGAAAAATGCTTCAGACTATGTTGTGGGAATATTTCTCACTCATCACAACCACCCCGTGGCATATCATAGTGAGGAACTATCATATGTTGTCCAAAAGTACCCTACTTACGACAAAGAAATGTACTCCATTGTGCAAGCCTTTCGCCAGTGGAGACATTACATTCTTGGGAAGGAGACAATCATCCACACTGATCATAAGCCACTGTAGTTCATGCAGACACAAGGAAAATTACAGAATGGCTGCCATCAGAAGTGGTCCATGTACTTGTAGCAATTCTACCTCAACATCAAGTATAAAATGGGAAGCACCAATCGTGTCGTTGATTTCCTTGGCAGAATGCTAGTCACAGAACTCACCATGGTGCTAGACTCTTGAGGCCATGAGACCTCTAGATGGCCCCAATTATATGAGATAGAACCAGACTTCGCCACCACCTGCCAAATGTCGGGCACAAACAAAGTTGTCTCTAATTTCCATCTTCAAGATGGGTTGTTGTGTCGTCTGGGCCATATCTGCGTTCCATAAAGTGAGTGAGCGAAGATGATCTAGGAATCCCACTACAGTAGGGTGCCTAGACACTTCGGCATCGAAAAGACAGTGGAAATGTTGTAGAAACATTTCTATTATTTGAAACTTTGATAGGAGATCAACAAGTATATTATGTCCTACACTTCCTGTGCGATTTCCAAACCGACCACTAAGAAACATGGCCTGTACACCCCTCTTCCTACTCTTGGCAGACCATGGGAATCCATCTCAATGGACTACATGTCGGGCCTCCCATCCACCAAGTGGAGCAATGAAGGTGTTTTTGTGGTTGTGGATCACTTTTCTAAGATGGCGATTATGGTCACCTGCAAGAAGTGCATCTCGAGAGAGGCCACTTCCAAGATCTTCTTTGAATGAGTTTGGTTACATTTTGGAATCCCACAAACCATTGTCTCAAATCGGGACAGTCAATTTCTTAGCATATTATGGTTAAGACTTTGGTCACTACTAGACACCAATTTCACCAAATCCATGACCTTCCACCCACAAACAGATGGCCAAACCGAGGTCGTAAATCAAATGATCGTGCATATCTTGCGCATGTATAATTCCAATCACATGCACACATGGGATGAGAGTCTCCCATATGTTAAACATAGCTACAATTGAGCCCTGCATAGCTCAACCGTCCATAACCCCTTTCAAGTGGGGTTGGGATTCCAACCATTAGGTCCCATAGATGTTGCACTATCCCTTGTGGTCACCTCGACCGACTCATCTCCTGCTCCAACTGAAGTTGACAAAGCCACTTGGTTCATTGAGTGGATCCAACACATTTTCCAACAGGTTCAAGATATCCTACAAAAGTCCAATGACAAGTACAAGAAGTGTCATGATCGACATTGGGTGCCACATAAGTTTCAGATGGGCGACAAAGTTTGGTTGCACTTGCAGAAAGAGTGCCTTACAAGACCCCATTGGAAGATTCGTCCACTTATTTATGGGTCGTACACCGTCACCAAGGCTGTGGGTGATAATGCTTTCAATCTCAACATTCCTCCTTTCCTTGGCTTGCACCCAATGTTCAACGTGGATATCCTTCGACTGTATTTCCCACCATTATTGGACACCTCAGAGATAGCAGAACAACTTACACCAACAGAGCTCAACCCGGACTACATACAACAGGCATCCAGTAACTAGATTCTAGAAAAAAAGATCAAGGGCACTCTCCAACAAAGGATATAGCTTTATCGAGTTGTCAAAGCAGGGCAACTCCTGCACTAAGGAAAGTGGCTCACCCATGGAAAATTCAACAGAAATTTCTTCATCTGATGGGGGAACACAATGCAATTGAGACCATTCTTTCCTAAGGGGGGAGGATTGATCCAGATGGATTTCAATGGAATCCCATCTATTCCAACTAGCTCATTTTGGCATTTTTCCAGTTTGACAGTTTTTTCCCTAGTTTTTGGGTCCCTAACTTGTGGGGTTGTTTTGAGGCCCTAAACTGTGTTTTTAGGGCTCTCCACATTAAAAATGACCTTTGATATATAGAATAAAAATGTGTATTCCTCGAAAATACCTTTTCAACGAGATATCGTGCACCTAAAACAAAGATCATATGTAAAAGTTACGACCCCAAGAAGTTGATGTCCTAACTTACCCAAACAAGGCCTACATGACTTTTGGCTCTTCATCTCCTAGGGTTAGGATTTTAGATGTCTAGGGTTTTTGAAATTCTTGTTTATTGTAAAAATGCCTTGAGAGCCTCATTGTAATTATCTTCTTACAAATGAGCATAGTCGTCACATCTGTTCTCAAAGATAAGCCACCACCATTCTAACAAGCTTGTTTCCGATGCATTTTACAGTTTCATCTTATTTCCTTATTGAATAGAAACCAGTGTTACTGTATATCTGTTATTTTGTATTAAGAATCTTTTGATAATAATCTATATTCATTTCATTCTGCAAATATATTCCAGATCAATTTTCTATATGAATTTACTATAAATTTAAACCATGGGTGTCGAGTAAAAGAGATCATGCACTCTATTACATACAATGACTTCTTACTTCTCCTTCAAACAATTTCAATGCCATGAATTTGGTTTTAAATCACATGTAACCTTTCACTTAACTTCTTCATTGTGATTAAACTTTAGATTCAAATAAATCTTTTATAGATTAACAAAATGTCAAAATTATAATAATAGTACTATATTCCCATCTCTTTTTGAAATGAAAAATTTTGTTTTCATACAAGTTCAATACCTTTCGTACTTAGGGACTTCATGCCCATGAGAATTGTGTTATGAAAAATATGATTATTTTTTTTAAGAACCATAAATAATAACGCTAGTGTTATTTTATGAATCCGTTGTTGTGGAGTGTTGCCAGTCCACTTTTTGATTCTCATGGATTCATTTAAAATAATCAAAAGTAAAATTTTGATTGTCATAGAAAAAATCGCGACGAGCGTTATCCACACTTCCATTTCAAATTTGGGCGTCGCCTCAATCAAGTCGTCTGTAAATGCCATGACTCAATCGAACTAAATTAATGATATACTGTCGAATAAATGTGTTGCTTGACTTGGAAATAATGGAGTAAGCGCCAGTTGTAAGCACCAGTAATAAAATTCAGTTGTGAGAGTCAGTTGTAGGCGTGTTAAGAGTCAGTTCATAGTTGAGAGTCTATTTGTCTTTGGCTTTCATGTAACCGACTCGGTAGAGTCTTTTTCTATCTAAGGATGTAATCAAACTTCATTGAATAATATAGAAGTGAGCATAGTCTCACCGTGTTGTTTTTCTCTCATATTTTAAGTTGGTATCAGAGCTAGTTGGAGGTCAAACTCTCTGAGGCGAGATCCAAGAACAAGATCTCGAATTTGATTTTGAAAAATTTCTAGTGCCCCCTATAGAGTGTTAGAGAGCATCGACGCTCTCACACTTCTAAAATTGAAAATTCTGAATCCCGAGCGCTCCCTTTGCATGCATCCAAGAGAGCCAGGGACCATTGCTCCCCCCTCTACTCTCACAGAGCACTGCAACGCTCTCCTTTCCATTGACCAGAAGCGCCAACACTTCACTTGCTGAGTTAAAGAAGCACTGACTAGTTTTCTCGTGGACTGTAGCGTGAGTTTTTTTAATCCATTAATCATTTGTGCATGCGTGGGAGGTCGCGTGCATTTGATGGGTGAGCAAGATTTGGTTATAGCGTGAGTTTTGGAAAAAATTGTGAAGGGTTTTGTTTTTCATATTTCAAGCATGAGCCTTGAGAGGTTAAAGTGTGAGGGAGTTATAAATTTGGTGGCCGCTATAAATTTTTTATATTAAAGTGGAAAGTAAAGTGTGAGGTGTTATATGAGAAATCATGAGTGTGAGGTTTTATATGAGAGTTATTATATGGGAGTTTATATCTAAGAATTTGTTTCATATATGAGCCTTTATATGAGCCTTATTTTTTATATGTAAAGCTTTGAAGCACGAGAAAGGGGTTATTCTTATGCATATGAGGATGCATGTTTAAAATTTTCTTATATTTATTTTAAAATAATTGAGAGCCAAGGTAGAGATAGATTGGTGGATCTGAAAGGCAGAGCGACAGACTACTTAGCACTCAACAAAAAGTTACATATCCTTGATGATTCACTTGCAGAGATGGCGAATCCTCTAGCGGAGACCTACCTCAATGAAGCTAACAAGCTAGATGGATCGAATTTCATTAACTGGAAATTCAAGATGCAGACGCTCATGGAGGGATATGGTGTCTGGAACATTGCGAAGGGAACTGAACTAAAACCTAATGCGACTGCAGGTGCGATAGTAGCATAGGTCCAAGATTGGGAGAAACACAAAAACAAGGCAAATGTATTGTTGTGCATGTCTGTGAAAGATAGCATAATTCCACATATTAGAGAAGCTACAACTTCTGCTGCAACATGGACAGTGCTTAAAGCATTGTATGAAACTAGCAACACAAATCACATTTTGTTTCTGAAAACTAAATTGCTAGGCATTAAGATGGATGGAAATGATTCTGTTAGTTCATTTTTGGGTCGTATTAAAGAGGTGAAAGACATGCTAATAAATATAGGGGAAACTATTTCCAACACTAATTTGGTCACTATTACCTTAAATGGTATGCTAGAAGATTATCATATGTTCATCACAGGTCTTGCAGCAAGGGAGAAACCTCCTACGCTTGAAGAACTAACAGGCATTTTGCTGCAAGAGGAAGAGAGGCGCGCGAATCTAAAGCCTTCGAGTAAAGATTTGGCACGGTGGTCAAATAATAGATCTGCGAGAGGGAGATCAGGAGTAAGAGGCAGAGGAGGCAGTTCATGGTAGAGAGGTGGTTCATGGCAGAGAGGAAGTTCATCGCAAAGAAGACAACCTCCAAATCAAGGTATGCAATCTGATAAGAATGATTCAAAGAGTTGTTTTTATTGTGGTCGACCTGGACATATTGTTAAAGACTGTCATAAGAAGAAAAGTGATGAGGCTAGGAATAAACCTAGAACACATTCAGGTCATTATGTAGAAAAATCTTCAAATCAAGATCTCAGATTATTTATTGCTAGTGATGATATTGATGAACCCCCGAATTTTGACTCACGGGATCTTAGGTTGTTTGTGTCTAAGGCTACTTTATCTGCTGAAATAGATGATTCTGATGCCTAGTTTGTGGATTCTGGAGCATCAGTACATATGACTTGTAATAAAAATTGGTATGCTAATTTTAAAGAAACACAGAATGGTGCCAGCATATATCTTGGAGATGATCGCGCTCATTAGATCAAGGGATATGGAGACATTCCTGTAACATTGTCGAATGGTACTATTCGTCACATTCACAATGTAGTTTATGTGCCAAGAATAAAGAAAAATTTGATCTCTATGTCCACCATTACAGATCAGAACTTGAAGGTTGAATTCTTCAAGAATTATTGCATAGTGAAAGATCTGCTGGACCACTTCCAAACTGTTGCAATGGGAGTCAAAGTAGGAGGTCTATACAAACTTGATGTTAGCAGCAAAGAACATCATGCACTGAATTCTACCTTTATGACAACATAGATTATTTGGCATAAAAGGTATGGACACATCAATCATCCCGATTTATTGTTATTATAAAAAAAGAATATGGTTGAAGGACTTCCCATGTTAAAGAATGAGAAGGTTGCTTGTGATGGATGTGCATTAGGAAAGATGCACAGAGATGAATTCCCCTCTAATCCTAATAAGAAAAAGAGAGATGTGTTAGATCTTGTGCATACTGATGTTTGTGGGCCTATGCAGACTAGGTCTTTAGGAGGTGGATTTTACTTTATGTTATTTATTGATGATTGCACGAGATACACATGGGTTTACTTCCTTAGAAAAAAAAGTGATGTTTTCGAGTACTTTAAGGAATTCAAAACCATGGTGGAAAAGTAAATAGGAAAATCCATCAAAATCCTCCGTTCAGATCAAGGGGGAGAGTATAAATCAGGGGACTTCAACAAATATTGCAAAGATAATGGAATAGTACAA
>JZKD02S0642886.1:30702-79411 GCA_000966675.3 Picea glauca
TTTTAAAACTTTTAATTATTATATATACAACTTTTTTCTTTCAATTATTTCAATATAAATTTGGTATAAAAAAATATTTTATTAAAGTGAACATTAAAATATTTTGTTTATATCTTATGTTATGGTGGATATTGAAATATTTTTTTATTATTAATATTTTTTTAATAATAATAATAATAATAATAATAATAATCTATTTTTAAGGTCACGGCACATCAAATTGGTGTATGCGACCCCTTTGTTTGACTGGTAAAGTCTAAGAAGGTATACATACCCTACCCCCCTTTGGATTTGAACCTGTGACCTCTTAAGAGGAAACACATGTTCTTAACCATTAGGCCCACTAAGGCTAAGGAATTACACTCATTTTTGTTCATATTTTATTTATAATTGATATTAAAATATTTTTCCGCCGAAGGCGTATACCTATTGGAGATGGGCACAATTAATCACCTTTTAATCTAAAATTCTAATTTGATGGCTAACAATTGAAAATGCTGGAATATTCTTAGTAGTCCTCCCAAATCAATGAATGTGATTTACTCTTCATAACTTCCTTGTATTTTTTAATGTATCAATTAACCTGTTTACTTTTTAACATTTACCTAATCATATTAAGAAATTATTGTACCACCATATGATTGCAACGTTTAACTAATTAACCTTTAGAATTACCACATTGGATTTCCTTAGCTTTATATGCGTTTCAGCTGTTGTGTGTTTCAATTCACCAGAGTGTTGTTCGTCTAGATAATTTTCATCGTTCACCAACCGCAACACCAACCACTTTGCGACTATGCTAGTTTTTAAAACCTCATATTTTAATTTTATGTAAAGCCAATTTTATGTAGAACTATAAAGAAATGACACATCTCTTCACTAATAGAAAGCATGAAAGCATGGAAAATACAACATGTCAACTCCACATCAAGTAGCTAAGAAATTACTCATTTTTGTCTTGTTGAAACTATACAGTGTGGTCTCAATATTTCATACAAAAAATCAATGAGAGAGTTCTGATTTTTCGGGTTCTGTTTTTTATTTTCTGAAAATATTCATTTTTATATGTTTTACTTTAATTTTCAAAATCACAATTTCATTTTTGCTTTCATTTTCTATCTGACAAAACGTTCATCTTTATATGCTTTGCTTTAACTTTCAAAATCACAAATTCATTTCATGACTAACACTATCTCCATAACAACCTCCATGTTTGCTGACTGGAAACCAAGACATACGAGAGCGCCAAGGGCTTCTGGGACACAGTGGGCTCCCGTAATTATAAAATCAGCTGCTTCCCGTCCCTACGTGGTCGACCGAAGAAAAATATGGAAAAACGTGGATGGATAAACATCGCCAAACTGGACGACGAAGCCGACAATCTCCCCGCCGACGCCCACGAGGTCTTTGACAAAGTTCGCTCTCACACCGTCCCTAGCTTCCCCGGTCGGCGACCTCCGGAAATCCAAATGGTCTTGAATCCGTACCACATTGATATCACCAGAATGTCGATGCGGTTCTTGCTTTCTCAACGGCCGGTTCCGGCCTGCGTCCCGTACGTCGTGCTAAATAAAAACACGAACCCTCTCGGCCCGGACGTGAACCGATACTCGTCCAAAGAGATCGACTGGCTCGAGGAAAAGAGCCGGGAGTGGATGCAAGCGTGGCTTCATCCGCCAGTTCGGCGTGAATCTCGGCGTTCTCTGGATGGGTTTGATTCCTACCCTGAGGAGGATCTCCAGACTAGAAAGCGGAGGCGGTCGGATCCGTCAGTGATTCCTGTGAAGGAACAACACGGCCGGAAGAGGAATAAGCGGGTTTTGGGTGGTTCAAGTGGGTCCGACGCCGGTCGAGCATTTTCTAACCCTCTTCCGAAGCAATGAAATTGCGTTGTCGACAGAGGCCGAGGCTGAAGCCGACATTTTGTTTCGGTCCTTGTTTTTAATGCGCGTAGCAAGTCTATTAAGAACGATTTTCGATTAGGGATAACATATTAAAAAATTTAAGATTTAAAATAAATTGGCGTTGCATTAGGTTGGATGAGAGATTACTAGCACAATCTTTAAAGAATATATTAAATTTTAATATTTTAATTTCTGTTAAGTGGCAATCAGTGAGCTATCAAAGTAAATCTTAAATATGATTAGGTAAATGTAAAAAAGTAAACACATAAACGAATGTCTTTATAATAGCTAGAAAGTTCATGATTGAAATCACTGCCATTTATTTTGTGTGACTACTAAGAATATTCTAGCCATATTTAATCATGTTCATAGAAAACTTATTAAGTACTAAACCCCTATTAAATCTGCCCATTATCAATAAGTGTATGCTTTTGGACGTAATTATATTTTTTAAAGTGGAAAATTTTCTTTCAATTTTGTTAATTTTAAATAATATTTTATTTAAAAAAACTTGATTTTTTTCTTTAATAATAATCAAACTTCACTAATAAATTTGAAACTAAAATAGATTTACATTTTATTTTATGTATGTATATATATAGTAATTTGTTATGTTCAAGATGATGTAAAAGTCATATGATCATTTGTATTTGATATATATATATATATATATATATATATTAATTTGTTATGTTCCAGATGATGTAAAAGTCATATGATCATTTGTATTTGGCTTTGCATGAAGTGTAGTTCTTATTCTTCAAAGTTTGTTAGAATGTTGTGGATTGTACAATCACAACTAAGACAAGGCGCAACTTGGGAGGAAATTATATAAAGATGAAACAAATTTATAATGAATATGAAAAGAGGAAATGTTTTTTTTTAAACCAACACTTAAATAGTATTATTTTTCAAAAAAGAATGGTGTGTGTAAGTGAACAATTATTATATAGTTTGCTTTTAAGTTTTTCAAAATATAGCATATTTCATTAATTCATTTTATCACTAAAATTTTTTCAAAATATAGCACATTTCATTAATTCAGTTTATCATTAAAAGAGATGAATTAGACAAAAGTTGCAGGTTATCTTATATGTTCTTTTCTTATTGAACTTGATTTGCAATTCTATATGCAAAATTTAAAATGAAACAATAGAATAGACTTGCATACAAGAATAAAACGCTACACAATACAAAATACACAGAGAACCAAAAAGAGAACAATACTGGAATTGAGAAGTAAATGACCATCTATTGTATTTTTAGCAAGAAGACACCCTTTTTATTAGATTGGTTGATTTTTTTTCAGCAACATCAAGAGACTTGTTGTTTTTATTTACGACTGGCAATAGTTCTTTCCAATTATCATTGACTAACTTAACTGAACTCCTAACAAAAACTATGGAGTGCCTCATATTATTGGACTGGCGAAGGATTTTCATTAATTAACTTCCTGACGAAACTAACATGCTAATTATTTATTAGGAAACTGAGATACATCCTCATGTTGACTGACGAAGGAATATGAAAACCCTCTTTGGTGGCCCAATTCCTTCCTGTTTAGATATGGACGAGTCCCTGCTTCCACCAACAAATGAGGAAATTTGCACAGCATTCTCTCCAATGCTTTTTTGAACTATGTCGGGATCATATCTAAGTGGGCGCAGATGATGATGTTTTCCTCTGAATTGATGCTTGTCCTGCAAGATCCGCACAGGAGTTTCCATGTGAAAGAACAATGGTGTGAGAATTTTATGAGGCCTCTATTTTGCATGCTCTAGTGTAGCCGATAATGTAGCAGCTGCCTGAAGATGGCACTGAGAAAAAGTGTGGATATAGCGATGTGTTGAGGGTTGTTCTTTTTGTTTATGTGCAGACCCCACTCGATACTGATTAGTGAGTGCTTCATTATCTTCCTCAACATTTCTCTTAAATACAAGCTCCCTGGAAGGACAACGGGTGTATCCCATACAACTTGTCTGATTAACTGCTCCAACTAAGAAGGGATGCCTCTACAGATGATTTTTCCCCGCTATACTTCATTTGTAAGAATTTTGTTTGGCTAAATCTTTCTCAATAATTTTTTTGACAAAAGAGGAACTAATAGGCAAAGTGTTATAATATGAGGGCGCTTGTGTTGGAGTACATAAACTATTGGTGGAGACTACTAGAACAAAAACATGTTTGGGCATAAGAAATGTTTGATATGCACAAGGAAAAGATGAAGGTGGAGTAGGGCCTGAATTGAGAAGTTGGCCAGGTTGGCGTGTTATCACATCAACCTCTTGGGGAGCGAGGCGGTATGAAGGGGAATTGGGAAAAGAGGCTTCCAGAATGAGATCAATGGTGTGCTCAACAGAGAAAGACGGTTGGAGAAAGGAATTGACAACTTATGGGAGTGGGGAAGCCATGTCCTGAGGTGTTGGGTTGGTTAGATGGTCTGGTTTAATGGGATGCACTAAACACAAGGAAACATATTTGTTTAGATTTACATGCTTAACAGTTGCTTGTCCGATCAGAGACTATGTGGAGTGAGGGGTAGAGGAGGTGGGAATATAGGTGTGTCCCTCATGTTACAGGTGGTACTTATGGAAATTATCATGATAAAAAACTTTTCAGGATGTTGGTAGGGGAGTACAAGTAACAGGTCAATACAATCTAAAGGAGAAATAGCTGAGGTTACCCCACAACACCAAGAGACAGTGAGGCACGAGCCTTCCTTTTGTACCCATTCAAGATGATATGGTTCAGGGTGTGGATCAGTTGGGAGTTGTAGGCGTTGGACCAAATATTGGGAGATGAGGTTCTTTTGTCTTCTATTGCCTAAGATGAGAGTAGCCAATTCATGCTTAATTTGACAATTATGGGTAAACAAGGGCACATGAGAGGTGTCATGTTCATTGGTGGTCAACATAATTAGAGATGAGTGAGATTCTGTAGGATTTTCGAGAGAAAAGATTGTTGGGCACAGGCCTATTTTGGGAATAAAGTATATTTTGAGCACAGACCTATTTTTTGGAGAGATATCACTTTTGGGGAAAGACCTATTTTTGGAAAAAAATACATAATTTTGGAGCGCGAGCAACAAGTGGCAAGAAAACAACATGCATAAAAAGAAGGAAAAATAACGTGACACGCAAGTAGATAAGCCTAACTGTGATAGGGTTAGGGTTTTTGAAAAAGATTGTAATGGATATAAGCCTATAAAGTAGTATAAATAAGGACCTAGGAGGTTAAGGTCAGTAGTTGTTCAAGAGGTTCATGAGGTTCTAGAGGTAAAGGTTCAGGAAGTTCAAGAGTTCAGTCAATAATTGTAAGCAAGTTTGTAATGAGTCTTATAGAAGAGTCGAATAAGTTAGTATTTGAGGGTTAGGTCACAAGATGAGGAGCCTGGTGTGATCTGGTTAGCCTAAAAGAGGGTTTCTACCCTGATTTTGATTGTGTTACTGAATATGTAATGCACGTAACCCAATATTTTATAGAAGAATAAATAAAAGAGAAGAGAAGCCAGATCTTTGTGGATGTAGCCCTAGGAGGCGGTGAACCATGGTAAACATTGTCTTCTATGTGATTTTTAATGAATGATTTACTTTTCCGTTGATCATTAGCTTAAAGATGAATGGTTAAAGTAACTATATCATCATGCATGCATAGGTTTAAAGATGAATACATCATAGAAGTAGATGAATGATTAACAAGGATAATGCATAAGGAAGAAAGAATCCAACCACAATCCCCACTCATTCCTAGACTACAAACACCTAAGTATTGCAGTCCCCCATAAAAGCTATCTCGGGTGAGACTGCATTGTGCACTATGTGCACAATGTTTCCTTTTGGTTTACTAGGAGGGCCGATAGTTTTGAGGGTTTTGTTAGAAACATGTTTGAGATCAAAACCTGGATCATCCAAAGAAGAAGATAAAACCAACATTGGTTTCGTTGCCGGCTGGAACTGCACAGGATTGAGAGTGGGACTATTCATGCCATGAAATCCAACGAAAGAGGAGATTGAAAGATGGTTGAAAACAGAGGAACTTGAATTTACGTAGAAGGACAACAGAAACACTAAGTTAACATCGTGCAAATATCTTGACAAATACGTGTTTAGCGACTTGCATGAGGTATTTTTCTATTTTTTCCCGCATTTGTTGCAGGAGTGGTTATTGAGGTTAAAGGAAAACCACCCTACAAATTAGATCAAATAGATGGAGTGGAAACATGTGGAGATCACATAATTATAGAAAGTTAATAAAAAATCCACGTGCGTAGTAGATTTTTGGTTAGGTAGTATTGTTGCAGGGTTTATCACTAAGTTTTTAGTAGATACCATGATTTCCTACACTACAACAGAGTACGATTTTGTAAAAGGACCCAAAGGTAGGTACATTTTATTCTTGTATACTTCAATCAAGATTTTATTCTATGAAAATGGTGTGATCACCATGGAATCAGATAGCTAAACATCCCTATGTGCATGGGGAAAGGGGGGAAGCATTGATAAGGGGTTGAGATATGGACAAGGAGATGGATAAGGGAAAGAAGAAGGAGGCCATGGACTCGATCATGATGGAAGAGGATCATTTAAAGAATATAATGGAAAAATATGGAAAGACGCACAACAAAATATCCTACCAATATAAAATGAGTAACAAGAATAGAGCCATAGCCGATAGAGAGGGATTGGCAAGTGATGAAGAAGAGGTAGAGGATCTTTGGGATGTGGAGAAGATTGAGGAAATCCTGTGCACAACATATGAAAGGAAAATAGGAGGTCCAGGGTTAAGAAAAAAATGAATAACTCCAATCCAGATCACCGTCAGTGTGGAACCTACAACCCCATATGCGACTAATACACTAGAAAGAACACTAGCGTTTAGAAAAATGAATTTTAGTGGAATAAGAACAAAAGGACATGGATCCAATCAAGGAAAATAAACTGGGGGAGAAAGTTCAGGAAGTAACAATCAATTATCTACATCGTGCAGAGGCAGTAGTTCAACACAATTCAAAATGGCACGACATGATCCCACGATTAGATTACTAGAATTTTGGGGAGAGGCATCAGACAAACTTGAAAGGAACTTATGCATTTGTGATAAGATCTGGGAAGCAAAGCAGATCACATATGAGGATACAAATCTTGTGTAGTTATCTATCACACTAGGATACCATGCACTGGACTGATACATGAGCCTGGATGTAAACAATCCACAGGGAGTACCAAAGACTATCATAGACGTGAAAAAAATATTGGTAAACGAATTTCAGAAGCCAACCTCACAAGACTAGTACATGAATGAAATGATTGAAATCAGGCAAAAATCAGGTGAGTCTATTTGGGATATTGATCAAAGGTTCAAACGTCTGAAAGATAAGTTGAAATATGCAATTACTAACATGCAACATAGGCACTTATTTGTAAATTCATTGTTACCACAATTGAAGTATCCTTTAAGACAAAAGAAGTTCCAAACTCAGGAAGAGGATCTGCGGGAATCCCTGCAATTGGAAGAGAACCAGTATCAGCAGACATATCACACAATAGATGAGTTGAAGGAGGATTTGAAGAATCCAACATTTCAACTTAAACAAAATAAGGGAAAATAGAAAAGAGAAGTTGTTTGGTGTACGCTATGCAAGACATAAGGACACCATAAGAATGAATGTTCAACTTTTGCACAATACATGGAAACAGGGGTCTCAAAACCCTTTCAAACAAGAGGACCATGGTGCAAGATTTTTAAGATGCATGGGCATTATCCATATCATTGTCCAATTATGTAGAAGTATAAGACAATATCAAAAAGTTCATATTGCAATTTTTGCAAATCAGTGGGTCATGATGATAAGGATTGTAGAATGATGGAGCTCATGAGAGAAATAACTTCAGACACTTATAGGGTGCAATCAGAAATGATGATAGGAAAAGATGCACCTCAGTTTAGCCAGGTACCACCACCATACAACAATGCTCAACCACAATAAAACAATGTGCAGTTGCAGTACCATAATGCACAGCCACAGTATAACCCCATGCAGTATAACCAAGTACCCCAGTACAATGCACCAGGAGGAGATCAAAGTGGATACAAAGGTGGAAGATGAGGCAGAGGAGGATTTGGATGAGGAAGAGGACCAATAGTGTGCCACAATTGCTAACAACCAGGACATTATGCAAGGTATTTTCCATTTCCATTGACGACATGTATGTATTGTCACGCAGCAGAACATGACACAGAAGGCTTCCCAACACTCTTGGGAAATATCTAGGAAAAAAGTAACCAGAAAAACCAGAATGTCCAGTGCATTTCTGCAAAATCCAGGGATGATGGGAGAAACATCAATATAGTCACTCTAGGAGGATCCAAGACAGGAGCTAATGTAGAAAAACAAGATCCAAATCAACGTGAATGGGTTAAGAAGAATACTGAGCCACAAAATTAGTTTGACGCACAAAAAGAAAAGGAAACATTTAAGGAGGCTAGACAGGAGTTTCTCAAGAAGAATGTTGCATCTACATCAGTCACGCAACAAACTTAGAACCCACCAATGTATGATATTCCATCCTTAATGGACCATACGAGTAAAGGACAACATTTAGAGAAAGTAGGTACCATAAAGACTATTCTATAATACCATGTTAAGTTATTCAATTATTCATCATCTGTTAAGGTATTACTAAATCTTCTAGAAATATGCAACACAGAGGTAGAAGAGAAGTTAGAGTAGAAATCGATCAATCATCTCCATACAAGAAGAAGAACAAGCAAAGAATTCAGATTGAATGGTAATATTAGGGATTTCAACATGGGAGATATTATACTAGATTTAGGCTCTGAGGTAAATTTATTTACTAAGAAGACATGGAAGTGTATGGGAGAACCCAGATTAGGATATTCACTTGTCCAGTTGAAACTAGAAAATCAACACAGAGTGTTACCAATTAGAAGGATTAAAGGTGTGATAGTAGATTTGGATGGAGTGCGCACTATGGAATATTTTGAAGTGATAGAGATAGTAGATGGCACAACACCTTACCCAACATTACTTGTATTGGATTGGACATTTGTTAACTAGGATATAATTAAACTAAAGACAATAAAACCAAATTTTGAATTAGGCGAATATAGACTTATTGCACCATTGGATCCTTCAGAAGGAGAAAGTTTTTTAGAGGCAACTTGTTTGGATGTAGAAGAAATAAACCAGTTGTACAGAACCACCGTGAGAGAAGAGGATTACGTCAACCTAAATGCAAATGGGGTACTCAGCTGGAGAAACATTACATCATGTTCTTCCAACTCAGAAATAGGTTTGGAGAATTGGCAAAAATGATTACATGAATTTTCCAGAAGGAGGTGTGCAAGAATAGACTATGTAGTAAGATGGGTCGGTACAAAGATAAGAGAACCTCCTAGTTTTCATGGGATAAACGAATTAGATGAATTCTTGAAAAAATATGAAGAGGAATTGTTATAAAACAAAAGGCTCTTAGCCCTAAATATTGCACTCAAGGAAACACCTGCAAGATGGTGGGGTGCACACAAAGAAACAATTCAGGACTAGTATACGTGTAAATGACTATTGTGCATTAGATTTGGTTCAGTACAGGGGAGAAATATAGTGCAGAAGTATGATGGGAAAGGAACACCAGTGGAACACTTGGAGAGGTGTGGAACATAATGGAGGATGACACCACTAGAGGAATGGCCTCATCACTTTATTCATACATTGGAGACATCTCAGGGATTTGGTACATAGACCAGGAGATGCACAGAGGAACTACATAATTTATAGGGTTACGACAAAATTTTATAGTAACCTTCTCTTTTGAGCATGAGAACCCCAACATTGATTTAGTGTTGAAGCTGATATGGGAAGTGATATTTTTTTATGAACCATACATTGAAATCATAATAGAATATCAACAACAGAAAATATAAACATTCAAATATTTACACTCATGTTATCATGTCGAATAGGAAGCACCATATGAAGATGATTCGTTCAACATTCATATCACAAAGATTGAAGGGGAGAGATAGGTGGAAGGTCCATCTATGGAGTTAGAGGCATTTGCTACACCAATCAAAGTTAATAAAATCAAGATTTGGACGAATGACAATCTTAAAATGGAAAGTACTGGATACTATTGGGATGAGAAAACATTAGAAATAATAATAGAGTTATTGCGGGAATACATTGACATGTTTCCAACAACCTTTACAGAGATGAAAGGCATAATAGGGGAGCTAGGTGAGATGAATTTACCCCTCAAACTTGAGTTTATACTTGTCAAATAGATACCTTATAGACTGAATGCAATGTATAAGAAGAAAGTGAAGGAAACAATTGACCAAATGTTGGAAGTTGGAATTATAGAACAAGTAGAGGAATATGAATGGATCAGTCGCATGGTAGTCTAGGAAAAGAAGCAAGGGGGGATAAGGATTTGTGTAGATTTGAGGAAACTAAATGATCATTTCTTACATGACCCTATTGTAATCATGTTTATGAATTGTAAATCATGTATATGAATTGTAAATTATGTTTAGTAGGCTGGTGAGTCAAGTATTGATAAGATGGCGGGCTTATGTGTTTATTAGGCCATAGAGCCTAAGTATTAAGGCCAAGAGCTTGATTTTGTATATGTAATTATACAGATCATTAATATAATATAAACATCATTTTGTGTCAACCAACCACGAAGAAAGAGCGATGGGGGACTAAGCTTCCACAGAGTGGGTAAGGGAGAGGGGGATGAGAGGTAGGAAGAGGGGCTAAGATTGAGGGCTTAAGTCCTTAGGAATAATAATTTATTATTATTCCAAAGTGGTGTGAAAGGTATGTTTTATTCTAAGTCCTAGGAGAGGCAATGCATATAGATGCAAGTGTGCAAAAGGTAACACATACTTGATGGAGTGCATGCAACTTCATGGGAGACATGTGTCATCCTAGGCACATGCAATTTAACCCAAGAATTGAACCGTGATGGGGGTTTGTCCTCCATTCCGTCGTATGTTGTCTGAACCGTGTTACCTTTGCGTCTAAGTGCTCCATACCTCACACATCTTTTAAAATTGAAATCATGAGACCTCTATGATCAACTGTTTTATTCCTGTGAATCCCGTCCAGTCTCTACGTTTGGTCTCCATCACCGACCTCCGCATAATTTTCCTATCGCTCACCCTGAAAACTAGTAGAAGACCTGTGGACTGAGCCGTGTCTCCTGTGTGTCCTGTGAACCTGGTTTATCCATTCTGCAATCTGAGTTTGTGCTTAACCGTTTGGGTTGTTGTCTTGTGAGAAACTTGAGCATACCGTAAATGTCTATGTCATGTGTGTTTTAACTGTGGATTGTTGTGGTCACGTAGTCTCTTGGCTGAGTGTGATTTGTCACCATAATTTGTTCCTTGCCGAGCCATCTGTGGTCCTCCTTGTGCTGGAACAAAGCTAAAGAAGTAGGTTGTCATGCCTGTGTGCAAGACTCTCTCAAGGTGAGGGAGGTGGTTGCGGTTGAAGAGGCAGGTTGTCAAGCCTATGAGCGACTCTCTCCAGGTGAGAGAGTGTGCTAAGGAAGTGAGAACTCCTGGAAGGGGTCCTATAGCTACCACAGAGCTCGAAGAATTCTGGTCTGACCTGTTGTTGAAGCCCAAGGCAAGGGAGGTTTAGCATCCGAAGGACTGTCTTGGCGACAATGAAGGTGTATACTTCTGGGGTGGGACAAGCATGTGGGGAATGAAAGTCTGTGAGTAGTGGGAATAAGTGGCTCCTATGAGAGAATCCTTCCTCATAAACTGTGTGTCTTCCTATTGACCTTGCTTAGCTTAGGATTCCCTTTCCTGGTGGATCTTAGTCCCATCTCGAGGGTGACCTACCACTAAGAGTGATGAGCAACGCGGTCTAAGGCTAGGAGGTTCGTGGAAGGTCTCAACGCAGTTGCTAGTGCTACACCAGTTTAAAATATAAGTATTAACTATGTACTTAGTTTATATGTGATGCATGCCTGTGTCTTGAAATGCATTAAATCATGTATTCCGTTGCAAGTTTGAATTGTTGTTAATTATATTTAAGTCTGTATGACAACAATAGATTCATGTTAATTTGATTTAATGAATAATATTAATAAGCATATTGTATATGTATGAGAATGTTTTCACGTAGTAGCATTGCCTAATAGTGGGGTTGATGGCTGGGGACGTTACAGTATGGTATCAGAGACCAAAGTTTCAACGTTGAGCATGGATGGGTTGGATAAGTGGTCTTTGGACCAAGTTTTTGAGTGGAAATGGTGTTTGGATGGAACCAATTTTGAACCTTAGATTTTTTTCGAGTGCCAAGGGGTTACTTGGCCATGTTACAAAGCTTAGGAGGAGTAGCGATAGAATAAAACTACAGTCGGCATGGTATTTGACCACAGAGAGAGCGCTCAACACTTGGGGTGTTGGAGTCGTAGGATTTGTTCGGACAGAAGGGAAATTCAGTACGACTGTCAGATTTGGAGAAGGTACAGTAGGGTTATCTAGGAAAACCTTCGGATTTTGGCAATCGGGAGGAGTCGGGTGCGTGGAGGCACAAACACCCGAAACCTGAAACCCTGAAGTCCTGACAGAGATCTACATCGTAGATTTGGAGAAAATAGCTTGACCATTGGATCAAGCAGAAGGGAAGATTTTAATTTTGGGAGTTTGATTGTCGAGAGAATGGGATTTGTTGTTGCACAAACTCCCGAAAATCTGAAACCTCGAAGTCTTGAGGGAGATCTACACCATAGATCTGGAGAAAAGAGATTGACCGTCAGATCAAGAAGATGGGAAGATTGTAATTTTGAGAGTTTGACTGTCGGGAGAATGGGATGTGTTGTTGCACAAACTCCCGAAGCCCGATGTTCTGAAACGAAAGAGTAGACGTGGTGGGGTCGGATGACGTCGCTTGGGGTGATGTGGACCTTCCTAGGCATGCCACGTGCCATCGCCTTGGTTGGTGACATTTGTACTATGTGGGTCGGAGGGTAGAGAAGCTCGAAAGTTGGGGCCCAGGTTCTAGCCCGACGTCACATTCAAAAGGGCCTAGTGGGAGGAGCTAGCGCCTAGGAAATTCGCGATTCAGAAAATCAGGAATCGAGAGTATCGGGTTTGGCCACAGTTGAATGCCCAAACTGCGATGTCGTGAAGCACCCCTTTTTTTAGGTGAGTGGTTAGAACCTACGATCACCTAGGTTGGGGACTGAGAGAGAAGGGGGTAATGCCCGAAGGATTGTTATAGAGACGAGAAGAGCTCGAAAAATTTGTGAAATCTGAACACTTTTCTTGAATCAGATTTGTTTATGAATGTTGAGGAATTGTTAAGGAATGATGGCCTGACAAATTTAGGGTGTCTGCACATTGTGTTTGCAGAAGTTTAGCGAGTGCCAGAACCGAGTATAATTTCCATTGAGTGAAAAAGAAATGGAAGAGACAGAAAATGCATCCATCTTAGAGAATGAAGCTAGGAGGATGGATGCTCATTTGGGAGTTGAAGGGTCGAACTCTAATGGGCATGGAGAAGATATAGATAAGGAAGGGCATATGATGAAGATCATTGAAAAATTGCAGAAAGATGCCCAAACGCACTGAACAGATAGCAGA
Source organism: Picea glauca (assembly GCA_000966675.3). Lineage (NCBI taxonomy): Eukaryota > Viridiplantae > Streptophyta > Pinopsida > Pinales > Pinaceae > Picea > Picea glauca. The sequence goes on from JZKD02S0642886.1 coordinate 44,235, forward strand.
AAGCTCAGAAAAGTTCAGGATAAACAATGTGGATTCAACTTAAAGTTGATGAAGAGTCTGGAGAGAATAGAAAAGAAGTTGGACCAGGAGAGAGACTCGAGAAAAACAGGGAGTCACCTGACTTCTGAGATAAGAAGAGAAAGTAGTGTTGGTAAACACCATCATCACACCCAAAATCGCTCCAAGACGAGGGCACACAATAGTTCCAGCCCATCTAATACCAAAAAGCACAAGATATTTGGGGTGGATGAGATGAAGGGAAAATTGAACAAGATTAAGCCTCCTACATTTGATGGAGAACATAAGAAGGAGGAAGATGTTGAAACATGGTTTCTTGGCATGAAGAAATATTTCAATCTGCAGAATTATTCCTCTCATGCAGAAGGGAGAATTGCAATGTATCAACTGAAGGGAAAGGCATCCATGTGGTGGGATCAACTTGTGTAGGTGCATCAAATTAGAGAGAAATATATCACTTGAAATGAATTCAAGAGGTATTTCGAGAAGAAATACTTGACTAAAAGATACTACGACAGAAAGATGAAAGAGTTCTTTGAACTCAAACTGGGAAACATGACCATTGATGAATACGAATGAAGGTTTATCAAATTACTAAAGTATGTTTCATTCATCAAGGATGAGACAGTCAAGATTCAGAGGTATGTAAGTGGATTTCCACCTTCCATTGGTGACAAGATTCAGTATGTTGATCCTAAGACTATGGAGGAAACTATAAGAAGAGCAAAATTCTTATATGAGAAGCAAGGAGAAAAGCCTACTTTTTGGAAGGCTTGGTGTTGTTGCAAGAGTTGGTTCTAGGCTGTAATAGATCCAAGCCTGAGCACATTTTAAATGAAATAATAATTTATCACTCAGAACTTGACTTGGGTTGAATGCAAGTAAATTCCGAGATAACCTCAAACCACTTTTGATTGGAAGCTGCCCCTTCCAACCAGAGAGAGATCTCTCGAATATATGTCACGATAGGATATTCAATAAGCTTAACAGTGGGCAGATCTATGGGTAACCGAAAGTTTTGGGTTTTTAGGGTTGGTGGGTTGGACCGGGAGGTAGTCCATTGGGCATGGAGTCAAATGATCAATCGAATAATAAGAGTGTTTCTGCAATGGAAATCCATGGAATAGAGGAGAGGTAGAAGCTGATTGCAGAGAGAAGTATTTATAAAAGTATGGCGGCAGAATAGAGAGAAAACATATCAAAATGCAAGGAGCACTTAGCAATGAGTGAATTCCAAGCATAAATTAGTGGAAAGAGATGGTTGGGACAGAGCATCTATCAAAGGATCAATTATGAACCTTCAGGTCTCTACAAGAAACAACCTATAGCCTGTCCTACAATAGAGCATCTAACAAACAGATGAATTCCATTACAAACACATGTTACAAATCAGGAAGAAATGCGAATGGAATAGCATGACAACTTAGTAATAGAAAAACCCTGTAACCAACATCACAAGAATATCTGATGTAGATAAAAAATGGCTCTACACTCTTTTATTAAACATAAAATCAAAGATTATAGTCCCAGGGGTACTACTCGTGTGCCTTCCCCCCCTTCTTTCAACCCGTTATTTAACTCACCAACACCATATTAACTATAAACCTGTTACGTTACTCAATCTTTAAAAGAAATAATCTAAGGAAATCTCGATTTGTTTCGAGGAATATGGAAACGGTTTGTCTTTCTGGAATTTTGTAACTGTCAGATGTTATGCCACCTTCTTTAAACCGATACTAATAACTTTGACAAGTGGCGTATCTGATTCATGGATGGTCTTTTTCTATGATCAAACTTTAATGCAGAGTCTCATCGCCTTACCAACTGTTTGGAGGTCATTTTAATGGAAATTCCTGAGTGAAGGATCAACCAAGGTCCCTCGATAATTTGTTCCAAATCTGAAAATTTGTTGTCGATCGCTGGAAAAAACGCCCGAAATTCCCTGCTGTAAAAACATTAAATTTACTCGAATCCAGATTGCAACTTCATAACCTATGCAACACAAATCATCATTGTGGTTACATATTGCCAATTGTATCTACATCGCTTATCCTTTGCCATCCATGTGTGAATACTTCAAAAGATCGACTTCTGGGTTTTTTCTTTGAAAAACGAAACTCTACCCATCGGCGTGATGCTTATGACTGGGACCCCGATTTCGGGCCTTCGGTCTTTGGGGGAAAAGAGAAGGGGATTATTAGCACTCTTCTTAGTGTGGTCAAAATCCCGAAGTAGACCATGGTTAAACTTTGTGTAGTTTGGAAGGCCCGAAGTATGCGACAGGCATCGATCTGGCGATAATGTGAACGGTTTGGTGATCTTTAATAACTTCTTCGGGAATCTCAGGCTCTGAAAAATGTATCCTAGAATCACCCATGTTTTCATATGTATTCGATGTAGCTGATTCATTTTAGCGATGAATATTCGTCCAAAAATACATAAGAGCAACATGGCTGCGTTGGAAATCAACGCTCTCTTTTCACCCTTCACATGTAGCCTTAAGACAGTATTAGAAGATTTGTCGACTGTTTCATATAGATAATCCTAAATTGGCATAGAAAGACTGGATTTGGTGCGCACTTGAGAATAATGAAGAGAGCGAACTGAGGGTGTGTACCTGAAGTACTTCAAAAGAGAAAAATTCTTAAATTCCCTCTCGGAGAGAAATTCCCAGTTGTAGTAGCCCACATTATTCATTAAATCGAAACATAAGTGAAAGCCCAACATAACACTAATGGAAATGACATTTTTGATAGCCCAAGCTAGTTGAGACATGGAGAATATTTCTGCATACAAGATATGTTTTGCAAACAGATGCACCACAGATACATTTGGTTCCGTTATAAAAGAAGAGTGGATATGTGAAGAGTGGAGATGCGAACGGTACACGCTATACAGAACATAGAAACACAGTGCTCTACGTGGCCACTAATATATGAATTCGATTGGCCCAACGTTAACTATAATTATCAAATTAAGACTTTTCATGTTCCACAGAGGGATATGGAAACTTTTGATGTGAAGGCGTGACCTAGGAACAACAACAGGGCGTAAGAGAATACAATCATCCCTGTAATTGATTCCCTGTGAAGACTGGCATTTGGAGATGTTCACTCTTCAAAATAAACACTTGTGCGTGTTGTGGCTATCGATTTATGGCTTCCAAAATTCGATGGGTAAAGCTTTGGCTTTCTTTGCTAATTCTTGAAATGGCATCTGTTATACTCAGCGATGTCTATGCTCAAACAAATGGTTCATGATTTGGTCTTCACGTGGATTTTGTCTTTGGATTCTTGTGTGAGTTGTCTTGTGACTTGATATGTGGATAGTTTGAGGATTGGGACGTGAAGGGTAGTGGACTCAACAATGCAAAGGTCTTGGTTTAAACTATATTTTTTCAAACTCTAAAATGAAATAAAATATTAATTTTAAAATTATACAAAATCATTTTAAAATAATATATGGAAAGAACAAAACTTAAAGTTTGATTGTATAACTTGACACTCTTTACAATGAAGGAATTGTGAAGTAGGACAAAACGGGTGACCTTGGGAAAATTTTAAAGTTTTGAAATTTTTACGGTAGAAAAGTTCGGCAAAAATGGTGATAGATTTAGAGTTTTTACTGTGGCGGAAAGGTTTGTGCCAAATGGCGCAAGGGCTTAATGGTTACACAAGATTACGCCAAATGACAAGGTTTTAGAACTAAGTGGTGTGACTAACATAAATTTTGGAGAAAGACACTAAGTTTAGAAATTTCCAATATCTCTTCCAACACTTGGGATGACCAGAAGATGTTTAAGAAAAAGAAGAGGTAGAAAGGAAATAAACCTCCCTCTTTCAGAAACAGTCCTCGAGGACAACCATCTTTTAGAGAGCCCACAAAGGCTGAAGTGGGTGAGTAAATGCCAAGACCACCACCTATGGAATGTTGGGGTTGTAAAGGGAACCATAGGTACAGAGATTGCCCCCACAAAAATGATAAAGTGAGAGTTGTCCACAAGGTACAACAGGTTGAAACAATGGAGGACATGGGCAGTAGAATGCCAAGGATCTACGCATCCTTGGACAACAAGCAAGATGAATATTATTTGCACATGATTGAAGTGGAAGGTATGATTAAGAACCATGAATTTACTATTTTAATTGATTCAGGGGCTAGCCATAGCCATATAGATCCTAGAGTGGTGGAAAGTTTGAATTTGTCGAGAAGAAAACATGAAAAGTCTTGGTTAGTGCAGTTGGCTACAGGAACCAAGAGGAAAGTCAATGAGTTGGTTAAGTCATGTCCTGTGGACATGAATGGACTGAGCACAAAGGATGAATTGAATGTTCTTCCTTTAGGTTCTTATGATTGTCTAATCGGGATGGATTGGTTGAACCAGCACCATGCCATCTTAGACTGTCGTAACAAGGCATTCACTTTCCTGGATGAGGAAGGAAATCGGAAAACAGTCCAGGGAATTCTCAGAGTTGTTTTCATCGGAGAAATCTCAACAATGTAGTTGAAGAAGTGCTATAGAAAAGGATGTCAATTATTTGCAGACCATGTGGAGGAGGCAGCTAAGGATGAAGTCTCAAAGATTGAAGGTCATGTGGTATTAAAAGATTTTGAAGATGTATTCTAGAAAGTACCTAGACTACCCCCGAAAATAGATATTGACTTCTCTATAAACTTGAAGCCTGGAGCAACTCCAGTATCGAAAGCTCCTTACAGAATGAGTCTTCCACAACCGAAAGAGTTGCAATTGCATCTTGAAGATCTTCTAAAGAAGGGGTACGTACGCCCAAGTGTGTCACCTTGGGGAGCCTCGGTCCTATTAGTGAAGAAGAAGGACCGAACACTAAGATTGTGTATCGATTTCAGACAATTGAACAAAGTAACTTTAAAGAACAAATATCCTCCTCTGTCGAGGATTGATGACCTCTTCGATCAGTTGAAGGATGTGAAGATATTTTTGAAGATAGATCTTAAGTCAGGATATCATCAGGTAAGGATTAAGGATGAAGACATCAACAAGACCGCCTTTAGAACAAGGTATGGTCACTACAAGTTCACAGTGGTGTTGTTTGGGCTCTCGAACACACCCGTTGTTTTTATGTGCTTAATGAATGGTGTATTTAGGGAATATCTAGACAGGTTGTCATAGTCTTCCTGGATGACATTTTGGTGTATTCCAACTCAGAGAAAGAGCATGAACATCATCTAAGGATATTGTTGCAGGTGCTAAGAGAGCACCAACTATATGCCAAGTTGATCAAGTGCTCTTTTTATCGAGAGAAGATCCATTACTTGGGGCATATTATTTCGAAGGATGGGATAGTTGTAGATCCTGAGAAGATTGAGGCCATTCGAGAATGGTTAGCGCATAAAAATGTGACAAAAGTCAGATCCTTTATGGGTCTAGATGGTTATCACAGAAGGTTTATCTCACAGTTCTCGAAGATATCTCACCCTATCACTTCCTTGCAAAGGAAGGAGAAGATAATTCAGTGGACAGAGGTTTGTGAGAGAAGCTTCCAACGATTGAAGCAACTGTTAACAAGTGCTCCAATATTGAGGATTGCAGATGCCAATGAAGACTTTTTAGTGTGTATAGACACATGTAAAGAAGGACTGGGAGGAGTCCTCAGTCAGAATGGATTCATAATTTGTTATGAATCCAGAAAGTTGAAAGAGCATGAAAGGAACTATGCAACTCATGATTTGGAGTTGGCAGCCATACTACACGCTCTAAAGAAATGGAGAAATTACCTCATGGGAAGGTGGTTCGAATTGAGAATAGACCATAATGGTCTGAAGTATTTGTTTGATCATCCAACCTTGAACGCTACACAAAGTAGGTGGTTTGGTTTTCTCTGTGAATATGATTTTGATATCAAGCATATCAAAGGGAAGGAAAACAAAGTGGTTGATGCACTCTGCAGGAGAGTACAAGAATTACATGTGTAGCTGATGCACTCATCAACCATTAGCATGTATTGAACTGATATTAAAAGCAGGATTTTGGAGGCTGCAAATACAGATTTGCAATATAGGGATTCAGGAGCAAATCTACAACAAAATAAGATGCCACAAAAAGTGCAGAATTATAAATTGGAAACTGATGGAATAATTCTGTACAAGAACAAAATTTATGTACCTAATGTCCAGTATTTGAAACTTGCGATTTTGCATGAAATGCATAATGTGCCTTATGCAGGGCACCCTGGATATCAGAAAACTATGGCAGCAGTCAAGAGCCATTACTTTTGGTCAGGCATGAAGAAAGAGATTGTTGAATACATCGCTAGATGTATGGAGTGCTAGAAGGGTAAAGTTGAGCACAGACACCCAGCAGGATTGTTGCAACCTGTACCCATTCCTGAGTGGAAGTGTGAAGTGGTGACAATGGATTTCATCACGGGATTGCCCAAAACTGGCAAGCAACATGATTCAATCATGGTGCTAGTGGAAAAGCTTACGAAATCTTCCCATTTCATTCTGTTAAAGACTACTCACAAGGCAATGGATGTTGTTGATATTTTTATGAAGGAAGTGGCACGATTGCATGAAATTCCCAAGAAAATTGTGTTTGACAGAGACCTGAACTTTACCTTATTGAAGGGGTTCAGAACGAATCTGAACTTTAGTACAACTTATCATCCTAAGACTAATGGGAATACAGACTAGGTGAATCGAGTGATAGAAGACATACTAAGGATGTATGTGATGGAAAAACCATTTAAATGGGAAGCCTACCTACACTTGGTAGAATTCGCCTACAAAAATGGGTATCAAGCATCGTTGAAGATGATCCCATTTGAAGAACTTTATGGAAGAAAGTGAAATACTCTAGTGAGTTGGCATAAGCCAGATGATATGGCAATAGTTGGGCCAGATTTGCTCAAAGAAATGGAAGAACAAATGCTAAAAATTAAGCAGAACTTGAAACCTGCCCAAGATAGGGAGAAATGTTATGTTGATAAAAACAGAACCCACAGAGAGTTTAAAGTGGGTGACCATGTTTTCTTGAAAGTAAAAGCTAATATAAATTCCCTAAAGCTAGGAAACTACGCCAAGTTGGCAGTCAAATTTTGTGGGCCATTTGAAATCCTATAAAGGATTGGGCCAGTTGCATATATGCTTGCATTACCTGGATCCATGACTGCACATAATGTATTTCATGTTTCATTGCTTAATAAATATATACCTGATGCTAATCATGTATTGTATTGGAATGTGATTCAGGTGGAGCAATAAGGTGTCCTACAAGTGCATCTTGTGTGCATATTGGACCGGAAAAGCAAATAGCTCTGGAATCAAGCCATAGGGATTGTAAAGGTCCAATGGACCTGGTACGGTCCTAAGGACACGACATGGGAGCATTAGAATGCTAATCAGGAAGAATACCCGCATCTTTTTGAATATTTTGAAAATCTTGCTGATGGTGTGTGAAAGTTGCACTGAGGAGAATGCAAAAAAAAGGGGAGGAGATTGTAATATCCCCAAGGACGAGCCCTGTTTTAATCATGTTTATGAATTATAAATCATGTATATGAATTGTAAATCATGTTTGGTAGGCCGATGAGCCAAGTATTGATAATTTAGTGGGCTTATGCATTTATTAGGCCAGAGAGCCTAAGTATTAACGCCATGAGCCTAATTTTGTATATGTAATTATGAAGATCATTAATATAATATAAAAATCACTGCATGTCGACTGAACAGGGAGAAAGAGTGATGGGGGACTAAGCTTCCACAGAATGGGTAAGGGAGAGGGGGCTGAGAGGTAGGAAGAGGGGCTAAGATTGAAGGCTTAAGTCCTTAGGAATAATAATTTATTATTATTCCAAAGTGGTGTGAAAGATATGTTTTATCCTAAGTCCTTGGCAACCCATATAGCTCCAAGTGTGCAAAAGGGAATGCATACTTGATGGAGTGCATAAAAATTCATGGACGACATGTGTCAACCCAGGCACATGCAGTTTCACCCAAGAATTGAACCACGATGGGGGTTCGTCCTCCATTTTGTCATCCTCTACCCGAACCGTGTTACCTCTACGCTTGAGCACTACATACACCACACAACTTTGAAAACCAAAATCGTGAGACCTTTGTGATCGATTGGTGTATTACTGTGAATTTCGTCCAGTCTTTGCGTTTGGTCTCCATCACCGACCTCCACATAATTTTCCTGTCACACACCCTAAAAACCAGTAGCAGACCCGTGGACTGAGCCATGTCTCCTGTGAACCCGGTTTATCCATTATGCAATCCGAGTTTGTGCTTAACCATCTAGGTTGTTGTCTTCTGAGAAACCCGAGAATACCATAAATGTCTATGCCGTGTGTGTCTTAATTGTGGGTTATTGTGGACACGTAGTCCCTTGGCTGAGTGTGATTTGTTACCATCATCTGTTCCTTACTGAGCCATCTATGATCCTCCTTGTGCTAGAACAGATCTGAAGAAGCAGGTTGTCAGGCCTGTGTGCAACACTCTCTCCAGGTGAGGGAGGTAGTTGTGGTTGAAGAGGCAGGTTTTCATGCCTATGAGCGACTCTCTTCAGGTGAGAGAGTGCACTGAGGAAGTGAGAACTCCTAGAAGGGGTCCTGTAGCTTCCACAGAGCTTGGAGAATTCTGGTTTGACATGTTGATGAAGCCCAAGGCAAGGGAGGTTTAGCAGTCAAAGGACTGTCTTGGTGACAGTGAAGGTGTATACTCCTAGGGTGGGACAGGCATGTGGGGAATGAGAGTCTCTGAGAAGTGGGCATAAGTGGCTCCTGGGAGAGAATCCTTCCTCATAAAATGTGTACCTTCCTATTGACCTTTCCTAGCCTAGGATTCCCTTGCTCGATGGAGCTTAGTCCCAACTCAGGGGTGACCTATTGCTAAGATTGATGAGCAGCATGGTCTAAGGCTGGGAGGTTTGTGGAAGGTCTGCACATAGTTGGTGGTGTTACACCAGTTTAAAATATAAGCATTAACTATGTACTTATTTTATATGTGATGCATGAATGTGTCTTGAAATGCATTAAATCATGTATTCCATTGCAAGTTTGAATTGTTGTTAATTATGTTTAAGTTTGTATGACATCAATAGATTCATGTTAATTTGATTTAGGAAATCATCTTTATAAGCATATTATATATGTATGAGAATGTTTCCGCGTAGTAGCGTTTCCCGACAATGGGGTTGACAGTCGGGGACATTACACTTTCCCTTCCCCTTTTACAAATGAGTTCTTGGAGAATGTGGGAGGCCAGGAAGCTTATTAATTCATAGATGGATTCTCAGGATACCATCAGATTAAAATAGCCCTAGAGGATAGGTATAAGAATACTTTTTCTACATAATGGGGATCCTACCAATATATAGTCATGTCATTTGGATTGAATAATGCACCAACTATATTTTCAAGGGTAGTCATAGCTTCTTTTAAGGAATTTATACATTAATTTCTAGAAGTATATCTGGATGAATGGAATGTGTATAATCTTTTGAAAGACCATGTAGAAGTAGTAAGACTAATGTTGGAAAGATGCATACAATGTGAGATATAATTAAACATAAAAAATGCATTTTTGGTACACCTTTTGGGATATTGTTGGGACATATAGTGTGTAAACAAGGTTTACTGGTTGACCCTGCTAAGATTGCAGTCATTGTGAATTTACCACCACCAAAGTTAGTGCACCAATTAAGAGCAACATTGGGACATACATGTTATTACGGGAAGTTTATAAAGGGGTATGCACATATTACTACACCAATGGAAAAATTGTTAAAGAAGGACACCATATTTTAGTGGAATGAGGATTGTGAACAAGGATTGGACACTCTAAAGTAAAACATGGTGAGAACACCTTTATTAGTATTTCCATATAGGGAAAATACATTTCATGTTCATGTAAATGCAACAAAAATAGTACTTGGAGCAATTTTTGTGCAACTAGGAGTAGGGGAATTAGACCATCCTATAGCCTTTGCAAGAAAAAAGTTGTTAGAATCAAAGAAGAAATACAAAACCACAAAAAAAGAAGGCTTATCCATGGTATATGCACTTCAGAAATTTAGGCATCATTTACTGGGTAAACACTTTAAAATGTTCGCAGATCATTCAACCCTCAAGTATCTAGTCAACAAGCCAGTGTTAGGGGGGAGGATATGTAGATGTATGTTATTATTCCAAGAATTCGATTTTGAAGTGATATTCAAACCAGGGAAGACGAATGTAGGACCTGATCATTTATCAAGGCTAACCAATGGAGAAGAACCTACTAACTTGGAAGACAACTTCCCTAATGCACAATTATTTTCAATACATATAGTTGATGAATACTTCACTGATATTATTGAATACTTAAGTATAGGAGTTGTTCCACGGGACTTTAGCACTATGCAAAATAAAAACCTGTAGTCAGAGTTGCATACAATCAACTCATTGCAGGTTATTTATACAATATGGGTGCATATATCATTTTAAGAAGGTATGTATTGGAACATGAACGATATGGGGTTTTAGCAGAAGATCATGAAGGTATAGATGAAGTAAACTATGTAGGTAAATCTATCATACATATGGTATTGCGCATAGGATTATGGTGGCCAACTTTTCATAAATATGCCAAGGAATATTTCCAAAACTTTGATGCCTGTCAGAGGGTTGGAAAACCCAACATAAGGGATGAGATGCCCCTAAGACCATAAGTAACTCTATAGGTATTTGAAAAATGGGAAATAGACTTTGTTGGACCCATTAATCTACCAACAAAAAGGCTAGGAGAAAGATATATCATTACTACGACCGAATACTTAACGAGATGGGAAGAAGCAACACCAGTCAAAGATTGTAGTGAAACTACAACAACACACTTCTTATTTGAGAAAGTGATCACAATATTTGGATGTCCCCATATTTTGATGAGTGACCAAGCCACTCATTTTATTAATAAAACCATCAAGGCTATGACAGAGGAGTTTGAATTCTATCACCATAAGAGTACACCATATCATCTTCATGCAAATGGGACAATAGAAGATTTAAAGAAGATTTTGGAAAATGATTTGACTAAGATCTGCAATGTTAAAAGGGATGATTGTGACTTGAAAATACTAGAAGTACTATGGGCATAGAGGACCACATGCAAGCAGTTGATAGGACATACACTAATCAAATTGGTGTATAGACAGGAAGCAATTGTGCCATTAGAATTTCTAGTATCCAGTCTACGCGTAGCATTAATTACCAACATGACAAAAATATGCACAGTATAGGAGTAGTTAAGTCAACTAATGGAGATGGAAGAGGATTGGATCTTGGCGGGATTTCACCAAGAAGTACAGAAAGAAAGGGACAAATCCTAGCATGATCTACATATTAAAAAGAAAAGATTTAAGGAGGGAGACCTATTTCTTCTCTATGATAGAATTTTGTTGCAACACCCTGGTAAGTTTAGAATTCATTGGATAGGGCGATATGAAGTAAATATTGTCACGGATGGGGGACCTATGCAGCCAAAGGACTTGGTAGGAACATAACTGAAAGGAATGATCAATGGTAGTCGACTAAAACTATACAGGGATAGTCGACCTACTAACTCTTAAAATTTACAGAGCAGTAAGAAAGTCATGTATAAAGTGTACTATAGTAGATATTAGGAAAGAAACTGAAAAAAAAATAAAAATAGAAAAACACAAAAAGGGGTAGAAGTGGACTAAAAAATAGGAAAGTGGGAAAAAAGTTGCATGCATAAATTACTGCGACAACATAGAAACACAACGCACAGGAAAAATTGGACTCGACGAAAATGCACGAAAAAAGTGAAAGACAATAATGCCCGGGCCTATTAAGTGCCAAAATCGCGCATTAGTTTCACTTAGTAATTTTTTAGCATAGAACAAGATACAAGTGTGTTTCCTAGATATAATTGAGAGAAGAAGAGAGTGAGGGTTTGAATTAGATAAAAGACGACACCACAAAAGTTTGGCACCCCAAGATAGTATGTACGGGTTACCCGACAGGGCCAAAGGAGGATAGAAAGGATGAGGGAGCCCAAGAATGTCACCAAGCACAAAGACGTCACTAGTTCTGAGACATATTCAATCAGCCTAACATGGGTTGAGGAGGAAACATCGATAGCGAAACAAGGGGAAGTAGGGTAGAGTTATGGCACCCGAGATGATACTACAAACCCTAGTCTCGAAACATCAACCAAACCTAATGAAATGACGGGTTAGCAATAGGGCCACGATAAAGAAGAGGTGTTGGTCGGGGAAATCACCAACCAACCAGATTCCGAAGGGGAAGAAGATGACACAAAAACAATAGAGACATGGTCATATGTTGTTGGGAAGAAAATAAAGGTGCAGGATGCCACAAACATTACACTTCCCTACCTCCCAGACGCAATGGTCACTATGGAAGACATGCTCAGAAGAGTACCAAAACTTAGGTACTCAGACCACGATGTGCACGATGCAACCAAATTCCTAGATTTGGCTGAGAAAACCTACCTAGAAAACACAGGGGAAATCAGACCCCTAGGAACAACAATAATGGATCTCACGCAGTGGATACTAGGGATTTACAACTCCGGGATTATGAACCTCTTGGACATACCTCACTTTGGGCACGGTAAAAATGTTGGGATTTGCATCAAACAATTGTTAGCTCAAGTACATGGAGACATCCTTTGGATTGATAGGCCAGTAAAACCTGATTTGGTGTTGATCGCCAAAATCAATGGATTAGCTATAGTAGGCACACAACCATAGGATTAAATGGAAAACAAAGAGTGCGAGAAGGAGATAGTTGAGCTGGTAAAAGAACAATTTGGCACCAACAGGGGAAACATGACATTGTGCTCAGAGATATCAATGATAATGCGACAAGGTTCTCCAACAAGCTCATCGCTTGCAAGTTGCTGAGGAAGTGTAAGAAACAAGAGGCTCCAACAAGATTCATCATAGTATCCATGTAGTCCACAAAGGAAGTAATGTTCAATTGGGAATCGTACCTCTTGAACCAGTTTTTGATCGACTGTAGAGATGCGCAGGATAATGGAACCAAGTTCCATTATTCTTGGCTCATCAACCTCATAGCTTTGGCAGGATGTTAGGAGACAAAATTTTCAGCCCTTTTGGAAAGGAAAGGAAAGTGCTATGCGACCAGGTATGAGTCCCTCTGGTAGGCCAAGAATGATAAAAATCAATAGGAAAATAACAAAGTATTTTTGATGTTGCTAGAAGAAATAAAACAATGCATAGTCAATGTGTGGCACATTCCTGCGGAGGTGGTCTAGGAAACTAAAGGGATAGTCAGGTTTAAGGCATCCAGGAAACACATGTGGATCTAGGATGAAAGGGATCGAAAGAAGGCATGGGTGGAGATGCAATATTGCATCACAAGGGAAGAGATTCACTGGATAATCAAAGAATGGCCATCGGAGTAGAAGATTCCAGTAGAAAAAACAACAATAAAATCAGTTGCAATGCAATCAACCAAGCCCAAGGGGAAGGCTTAAGAAGTTCCTTCAGCAAGGACAAACATCTCAGCTGATAACATTAGGAAGGATTCATCACACACTCATGAATCAAGAAGCAACACAGATCGAAAAAGACCAAGAAGGACAACAAAAGTGACAAGGACAGACAATCAATAGGATGCCAAAAAGGGGGACACATATCAAGATGGCGAGGAAAGCGTACAGGTCACAATGAGTGGGGCACATCCCTCACAAACAAAAAGGAAGACAACGCAGGTAGAGGAGACACACAAAAAGATGAAGTATACCAAGGAATACACAGTCAACACCTTGATGGAGGATGATGCTAAGTTCGTTGTAGACAATGTCCAAGACAGGGGGGAAGAGGCGATTCGTGATGCAGAGGTACAAATAGAAGAGATCATGGCCAAAATCATAGAACTCCATGAAATTATAAAATAATTGTAGATTAATGGAGTACCACAAGCCAAAACACAAAAACATGAAAATACACAACGACCCTCTGCATAACAATAAGGAGATGAGATAGTTAATATAGTAGTGTAAGGAAGAGATACATTCACAATCACATGAAAAATTGTCAAAATCGATTAAGAGATTGTGCAAAAACCCATGGGGGATATTAACCAATTTTAGGTAGTCATGGCGCAGATACCCACCAAGGAACTATACTAAATCTAGGCTATTATAATGAAAGACATATAATCCAAAGCCCGCGCAGATGCCACTAACTTGGATGTGGTTAGGGGAGTCATATAAATGTTACAAATGATCTGCGACAAAGTGACCTCGGAGAAAGAGGAGGAGAAAGAACATGCTGACAAGCTAGAGCAAGGGCTAACAAAGGTATAGAACCACATCTCAAATAACGCACAAGCACCAGAGAGGAGTGTAGAAGAAAATATAAAAATCATTTCACAGATGATTGAGGGACATAGGCAGGAAATCAAGGATATAAAAGAAAAACTTAATCCTATGACTCCTCATGAGGTTTGAGAACAAAGAAAAAAGAAATCTACACTCCAGATAGCGTAGATGGCAAAGGAAGCAAGGGAAGTCATAGAATTGTTCGATATAACTGCACATATTTGGACCATTTTGGGAGAGGATGAAAAGGTCCAATAGTTAGACCAACAAGAGGACAAAATTAACGTTGCCATATAGGAGTTAAAGAAATGACAAAAAACCATGAGCATTATGGAGCACTAGAGGGGAATCCAGAAAATGAAGACTCTGCAGACATAGTTAAATAAATTGCAGATGAATAAGAAACAAAGACAAGCCCAGTTGAAGCCCCTCCAAGAACAAGCAACACAAATGATTGTGCATCTGGAGAAAGAGAAGAGAAGCATGGCACATACACATTCATAAAGCACAAGATTAATACAGGAACATATAACAACATAGATAGTTGAGGCGCTAAGAGACAAAGTTGTGCAGGTGAAGGAAAAAGGAAAGGAACTAGTAAAGAAGTTCCACAACTTGGAAAGGGATGTACAGGGAGCACGTACCACTTGAGTGGCTCGAGATGACCCACATATCAGTGTTGGGAGCATGTTGGGCTCATGCCTATTTTGGGAAGAAATTCTATTTTGGGTGCAGGCCTAATTATGGAAGAGAGATCTTTTTTGGGGAAAGACCTATTTTTGGAAAGAAAGACCTAATTTTGGAACGCGCGCAATAGGTGGAAATGAAGCAACATGCAAAAAAAGAAGGAAAAATAGCATGCACGAGGAAAAGAAATGTGGCACATAGGAAGAAAATCCTAACCGTGATAGGGTTAGGGTTTTTGAAAAATATTTTAAGGACTATAAGCCTATATAGTATAAATAAGGACCTAGGAGGTCAAGGTCAGGAGTTGTTCAAGAGGTTCATGAGGTTCTAGAGGTAAAAGGTTTAGGAAGTTCAAGAGTTTAGTCGATAATTGTAAGAAAGTTTGTAATGAGTCTTGTAGAAGAGTTGAATAAGTTAGTCTTTGATGGTTAGGTCAAAAGATGAGGAGCCTGGTGTGATCTAGTCAGCCTTAGAGAGGGTTCCTAGCCTCATTTTGATTGTATTACTGAAGATGTAAGGTGCGCAGAATAAATAAAAGAGCAGAGAAACCTGATATTTGTGGACGTAGCCCCAGAAGGGGGTGAATCATGGTAAACCTTGTGTTGTATGTGATTGTTAATGAATTATTTACTCTTTTTTTTATCATTAGCTTAAGAATGAATGGTTAAAGTAGTTATATCAACATGCATGCATAGGTTTAAAGATGAATAAATCATAGAAGTAAATGAATGATTAACAAGGATAATGCATAAGGAAGAAAGAAGCCAACCGCTGTCCCCACACATTGCTAGAATGAAAACACCAGAGTATTACAGTCCCCCATAAAATCTATCTCGGGTGAGACTGCGCTATGCACTCTGTGTGCAACGTTGCCTTCTAGTTTACCAGGAGGGCCGATAGTTTAGAGGGTTTTGTTGGAAACCTATTTGAGATCAGAACCTGGGTAATCCCAAGAAGAAGATCAAACCCAACAACAAATTCATGCGGGTCAGAGGAACTATACTAAGTGACCTCTGCAAAAAGAGTTGTCTTGGGGCGAAGGTTCTGAACTTCTTGAAAGTTGGCAGAAGAATACAAGTTGATCTTGAGAAAGGTATACTAGGACGTCGTTCGAGGTGTGGAGGTGGTGGTAGTTGTAATCTAAGAAGGGCCAACAATAGGGGGTCATATTTGGGTTGGGGTGAGCGGATTCAAGGAGCCAGTTTATGCTCGATGGCCAAGGCCCGAAGAAATGCCTTGTCCAAGGAATAACTCTCAAACAAATCAACTTCATGACATATGTTTAGCAATAAGCCATAACTGAATTTCATAATAAATGCCTCTTATGGATCGGTGATGTGGAGTTGGATGCGCAGTCTGCAGAATATGTTGATGTATCCATGTACGGATTGATTTGCCAGATGCCAGAGCTGCAACCATTTGGTGAGGATGTTATGGCAATAGCCTAGTGGGTAAAAGTTCTCTATAACATACTAGAAGAATCCATCCCACGTCATAATGTGTGGTGTATGTGTCTTGATCGGGTTGATTCTATCAATGACCTAGGAATAAGTCTCTAGCTTAGTGTCCCATCATGTCTGTGCAATTCCCTCAAGTTGTAGACTGACGATTTGAAGCATCATCTTAGGACATGTACGTAAGTATGTGTAAAGACTCTGAAGCCAAGAGTTGACATTCTCACCATTCATTTGGCTAGCAAACTTCAATAATTGAAAGCACATATCAAGCTACATGGGTGTTGGAGCTCCGCGCAATTGCAAATGGAGTAGCTCTTGGAGAGCCGTGATTAAATCCTGAATTTGAGTTGTGGAAGTGGATGGAAAATCCTATGTAGATCGATCTCTTTGTGGTGGTAAAATTTTCATTCACCACAAATATCGATTTGTAACTAGATGCTAGATAATGGTGACAGATGAATGTTATAGAATCCATGAGGAGGGAACAATGGAAGTCTTGAAAAGTACATCTGACTCTGGGAAAAAAAATGTGTTGGATGGCCTCTCTTTTGTATTTTGTGATTGAGAAGAAGATGGCTTGGATCCAGGCTCTGATATCAATTGATCCACAATTCTATACAAAAAATTTAAAATACAAAAATAGAATAGACTTGCACAAAAGAAGAAAATGTTGCACAATACAAAATACACAAAGAATGAAAACGAGAACAATACTGGAATTGATAAATGAATGACCATCTGCTATATTTTCAACAAGAAGACACCCTTTTTTTCAGACTGGGCGATTTTTGTTTTCAGCAATATAGCAAGAGACTTGTTGTTTTTCTTTATGACTGACAAGTGTTGTTTCCAATTATTACTGACTAACTTAACTAAACTGCTAACAAAAACTATCGATCCCCTTGTCTTGTTGGACTAAGGAAGGATTTTTATTAATTAACTGCATGACGAAACTAACATGCTAATTATTTATTAGGAAATTGTGATATGTCTTCATGTTGACTGGTGAAGGAAGATGAGCTCCCTCTCTAGTGACCCATAACTAACCCAGAAAACAAATAATTCTAAAGAACATTTAGATGTCAAAATTGTGCACTTCCTTTATCCTCTTGCTCCCCGCTAGGTTGTTGCATACCAGAGCCTTCAATTTTGATTGGGACATGACTATGCAATGTTGTTTCTACTTCATTTTCATCTTCATGCACATAACTCTATGTACCAATATTATTTCATGCGAGAGAAAGATTCTTGAAACACTCAGAGGTAGTGATATCTTTCAACCTTCCACACTCTACCTCTAAAAGATTGTTTATGAACTTTTGAGTGAGAATTAGGCTCATTTGGTTGGCATTTTCAGCATAATAAACATGCTACATTTCTTTTAGTTTGGTGGAAAGAGAAACAATGGTGTTGTTATTGACTTGAATCAATTCCTCATATTGGTGCAAAACCTTATTGTGCTATTGTAAATAATTACCTAGCATTAAAAATCAAGAAACTCTTCCCAAGATACTTGCATCATTTTGAAAATGAAAATCCAACCCCATTCCTAAGCAATCCCTTGGGAGGTTGATCTACTTCCCTTTGATTTGAGAAACTAGGACTGTCATGACTGCTATGTGTAATCCCAACCTTTACAAAATATATAATCCCTATAGTATTACCTAAAAGTTGTTCTTCGAAGCTAGTGTGAATGTCGACACCCAATGATAACATGTTCTTTTTCAGCTAGAAGATCCTTGGAGAGATTAGGCTCAATGGCCTTTCGTCGTAGAAACACCAAAGAAGAGAAAAAATTGCACCAGAGATTCCAACAAGACAACTCTGATGAAAACACGAGTCACCCCAACTCCTCGACCTGTTTCGATCTCCAATTACATGAAATTACCATCAGGAAGATTGAATCCCATCTCTTTTAAGTATACCATGCAAATACTAAAGTTGAGATTCTTCAGGCTTGTAAGGTCCCACATTTTTTAAACCTCTTCATAACTTCGCACTCAAAATTCATGAGCAAAGCTAGATTAATTAAATGAGGGAGAGGGATTGTATGGCAATATGAACGATGCTCCGCCTGCTTCGAGTGGATGACCTCGATCGTTGATCGCATGTTTTGAATTTCCTTAATGATCATTAAGTCTAAAATATGGGCAATGCTACAACTCAAAAATATTGAAACCATAGGGGACCTGAAAATACTTCTGCTTCAATTTTTATTTCTTGTATGATGTGAAAGAGCCTCACCTTGTTGAATTGAGTTATCACCTATCTAATTCTCCAATTTTTATCTCTCGTATGATATGAAAGAGCCTCACCTTGTTGAATTGAGTTATCACCTGTCTAATTCTCTTTATGATGCCCTGAAGTTCTTTTTATTTTAGAGTGGAAAGATTCATAGCTTCTCGAATACATATCATAGAGTCTCCAAAGACCATGAAATCTTAATTCCCTGCCCTCTAACTATGGTTAGCCCATGCCATAACTAATAAACTTCGGCTAAATTATTTGATATTCTCCTAATTTTGATGCATACTATTTAATTTGTTGCCCCTGTAATCATGAAGACTCTCTCGTACACTAGACACCCCTAGGGGAAATGCTTTTGACCTTTGAAATGGTTCCCACATTTTTTTTTAGTGAAAAAAGGGTGCTTGAATTTCAAAGAAAAAAAATTAATAATCTCATTATTTTTTTTTAAATAATTTTATTAATATCATTATCGTTAGATACTAAAACAATGAAATTGTGAGATATAATGCTAAAATATCATTTTTTTTCCTTTAAATTTGTTGTTTTATGTTCAAATGTAATTGCATTGTTGGTAACTAATTTAATCTTATTCTTAACGCAGTGGTTTTATAAACTTTTTTACACGTTTCATTTTTTTTAAATGTATAAGGTGACTTCCAAATCAAGTACTTTTATTAAAAAACAATCTAAATCCTTGAGTTATGTGTACATGTTATTCTCGAGTGGCATTTACCATAGGAATTATTCACAAAATGTGAAGAATCTTATTCTTAACGCAGTGGTTTTATAAACTTTTTTACACGTTTCATTTTTTTTAAATGTATAAGGTGACTTCCAAATCAAGTACTTTTATTAAAAAACAATCTAAATCCTTGAGTTATGTGTACATGTTATTCTCGAGTGGCATTTACCATAGGAATTATTCACAAAATGTGAAGAAGTGTTTATAGAGTTTTTTTATTTGTATTTATTTATTTATGAAAATTCATTTTTTTTTAAATTTATAACTTGACTTCCAAATCAAGTACTTTTGTTAAAAAACAATCTAACTCCTTGAGTTAGGTGTACGTGTTATTCTCGAGTGGCATTTATTAGGTATTATCCACAAAATATGAAAAAGTGTTTAAAGAGTTTTTTATGAAAAGTTTTGTAAGCGTGTGTGTGCATACATATATTTAAGTGTATATATACACATTAAAATTGTATTTAAATTACTATTAATATAATATAAGATAATATATAATATTATTATAATTTGTTAATTAAATGTAACATGAGTAGTTATGAGAAAAAAATGTTACTTTTTCTATTCAAGTTTAAATTTTATTTTCTAATATATTTTCTATTATATATATAGAGAGAGAGAGAAATATTTTCTATTTCCTATCAAAATATATATTGAAAGTGTTACATAAAGAAATATATGAAAAAATGAACTAAAAAACAACATCACTATCCAATTCCTCTTTAAAAAATCTTTTCATCTCAATATTAATATTAAATTGTGGTTTGTTGAATATGTCAACAAATTTCTCAGATTTGGTAGATATGAGTAGATTTAGTGGAGTCTATTTTGTAGTAGTTTGTTCAATCAAATCTGCCAATTGTATGAACGCATATGTTTAGAAAATAGTTATGTAACTAATCTAATTATGTTCATTATTGATGTAAGTCCGTAGAGACATAAAAGGGAATTGAGGAAATGGTGAAAGGAGTGTGAATGAGCTATTGTAATCTATTTGATCTGAATAATAAGAGAACCGATACCTATGCTTGGTGGACGTAGCCCAACATTTGGGTGAACCACATAAATCTCTGTGTTTCTTGTCTGCGTATTTATTGATTATCTTATATGATATTTATAATATTTGTGTTTCCGCATTTACAAATATAACAAATGATATCAAAAGTAGTTGAAAGAGAAGGTATCAAAGGCAACAAATTCACAAAAAACCCCGCAAGAGTGAAACTTGTGTACAATGCGTCCATCTCTACATCACCACACGGGCGTCCTATTTGAAGGTGCAACGACACACTAGTCGGACTTACATTTTTGCAAATACGTGAGATCGCCGCACCCTAGCACTATTGAGAGCGGTATTGAGAGGTGGGGCAACCCATTGAAGAACGTCCCGGGGCACTCACATCGGGAGGTGCGACGGCATTAGAAAACTTTCGCGTATGTTTTTCGGAGTGAATTTTTTTTAGGAATGGTGCTTTGGAATATTATATGGTATGCATAAAAGGTTCTTTATTAAACATTTTTTTATTAAAAGGTGAAATTTAATTTCTTTTAAACATTTTTTTATTAAAAGGTGAATTTTAATTTTTTTTAATAAAAGGTGAGGAAAAATAAAGTTTAGTAAAATGATTTTTTATAAAATTTTTTATTAAACCTTGTAAAGTTTAAACCATTATTTCTACTTATTATTTTTTCAAAGGGCATTGATTATCATAAGAAGTGGTGTGTTTTTTGGAATGTTTTTTTTAATGGCAAAGACGTAGAGTGTTAAGTTTGAAATTGAGAAGTTTAATGGCAAGAATAATTTCAAGATCTAAAAGGTTAAGATGCATGATTTGCTCGTGCAACAAGGCGTGGTGAAGGCGTTTTTGGGAAAATAAAAGCAACCCGCGACCATAACAGATGATGATTGGGATGAGATGGATGTGAGAGCATTGAATGCCATACACCTATGTTTGGTCGATGATGTATTGTTCAACATTGTTACAGAGAAGACAACAGTCGATTTGTGGTCAAAGATGGAAAGCTTGTACATGATAAAATCCTTGAAGAACATGATCTTCCTAAAAATACAATTTTATAGTTTGCACATGAAGGAAGGTACGAAAATAGTTGATAATTTAAATATTTTTAATACTCTTTTATTTCAGTTGACTAGCATGGAAGTAAAATTTGAATCTAAAGATAAGCCAATTACATTATTGTGTTCTTTGCACGCATCATGGGATCACTTTGTTACCTCTATTAGTTTCAGTTCAACATAAAGTATTGTGTTTGATGATATTGTTGGAGCTTTATTGTCTAAGGAAACAAGGAATAAATCTAATTTAGAAACATCTACATCTAAGGCTATGGTGATTAGAGGAAGAACTAAAGAAAGAGAATAGGGTCAGAGGGTTTTCTCTTGGTCAAAGTCAAAGGGAGGAAAGAGAAAGATTAAGTGTTGGTTTTGTGGCAAATCTGGACAGGTCCTGAAGAAGGATTGTTGGAAGCGAAAAAAAGCCTCCAAAGAAGACCCTCCAAAAGAGACGAAGGAAGCAAATGCAACCGAAATAGGTTTAAAAACATGTTCAGGTATGACTGATGAAGTTTTATCAATTAGTATTAGTTCACGACATGATCAACAATGGTTATTAGATTCTGGTGCTTCAAACCACATGTGTCGTCATAGACACTGGTTTATTACTTATCAGTCTATAGATGATGGAATAGTTTACATGGGAAATGATATCTTGTGTAAAGTTGTGGGAATTGGTAGCATTCGAATTAAGATGTTTGATGGAACTGTTAAAATATTAACTGATGTAAGACATGTACCTAATCTTAGGAAGAACCTAATCTCTTTGGGAGTCTTAGAAACAGGAGGTTACAAGAGTATTGTTCAAGGTGGAGTTATGAAGGTCTACAAAAGAATTCTATTGGTTATGAAACTAAAGAATGTTGGTAACTTGTTCATGTTAGAAGGAAGAATTGATTCAGATCATGTTCGACTATGGCATCAACGATTGGGTCATATGAGAGAACAAGAATTAAAGGTATTAATTGATCGCAAGTTACTTTCTAGTCTAAAGTCTTTACAGTTAAATTTATGCAAGCACTGTATTTATGGAAAACAAAATAGGCATAGATTTAAAACCAAAAGACACACCAGTGAAGGAATTATTTATTATATCCATTCTGATGTTTGGGGACCATCCCCTACTATTTCATATGGAGGATCATCATATTTTGTAACTTTTATAGATGATTTCTCTAGGAAGGTGTGGATCTATATGTTGAAAAGTAAAACTGATGTATTTACATTTTTCAAGTAGTTTAGAGCTTTAGTGGAAAATAGAACTGGTATATCCATTAAATGTTTAACAACTGATAATGGTGGTGAATTTACATCAATGGAATTTGAGAACTATTGCAAGGAGTTTGGGATTGATAGGCATAAAACCACTGCCTATACTCCTCAACAAAATGGAGTTGTTGAACACATGAACATGACTCTTCTAGAGAGAGTAAAGAGCATGCTTAGTAACGCCAATTTGCAGCAGGAACTATGGGAATAAGAAGTAACTACAACTTATTATCTGGTGAATCGATCACCATCAACAACAATAGAGTGCAAGATTCCTGAAGAGGTATGGAAAGGTCACCCTTATAATTATTCTAATCTTAAAGTTTTTGGTTGTGAAGCCTATGCTCTAATTCTGAAACATCAACGTTCTAAATTAGATCCAAAATAAAAAAGGCTCATCTTTGTTGGATATGGTGATGGTATTAAGGGGTACAGGTTGTGGGATCCTACTACCCACAAGATCACCATTAACAGAGATGTAATATTTGATGAATCATCACTCATCAAATCATATGTAGATGTTCAAATGAAACAAAAATAACTACCTAAGTATCAACAGATTCAGTTTGAAACCAGTTCAAATACAAATGAAAGTGAACATGAACAAGTTTTTAAAGATGTCCATGAAGAGTTTCTTGCAGAGGAAGACATTGTTGATGATAACAATCAATAGAATGTGGATGAGCCACAAACTTCACTAAGGAGATCTTCGCGGGTCAGAAATCCTCCAAGAAGGTATGATGATTTTGTTTCATCAGTTTCTTTAAGTAGTAATGATGCTGAACCTTTGTGCTATCAAGAAGATATAAAGGGTTCTAATAGTGATAAATGGAAAGAAGCGATGAAGGATGAATTGAAGGCATTAGAGAGGAATGCTACATGGGACCTGGTAGAACTTCCAAGACACAGAAAAATTGTAGGTTGCAAGTGGGTCTACAAGCTGAAGAAGGGTGTTGATGATAAGGTGGAAAGGTACAAGCCAAGGTTGGTTGCGAAAGGATTCTCAGAAAGAAGGTATTGACTTTCATGAGATTTGTTCACCAATTGTAAAGATTGTTTCAATTCGAATTGTGTTAGCATTAGTTGCATTGCTTGATTTGGAGTTGGAGAAACTAGATGTTAAAACTTATTTCTTACATGGAGATTTGGATGAGGAGATCTACATGGAACAACCTAAAGGGTTCGTTCATAATCACAGCAAGAAATTTGTTTGTAGGCTCAAGAAATAATTGTATAGTCTTAGGAAGTTGTCCATACAATGGTACAAGAAATTTGATTCTTTCACGATGAACCAAAATTATACAAGGAGTGAGTCTCATCATTGTGTCTACTTTAAGAAATTGAATAATGGCATATTCATTATATTAGTATTGTATGTTGATGATATGATTTTAGGAAGCAAAATCATAACTGAGATCAACAGGTTAAAGGCTTAGATGGCTAGGACGTTTGATATGAAATATCTAAGAGCAACAAGGCAGATTTTGGGCATGGAGATATTTAGAGATAGGAAGAATGGTAATATTTGGTTGTCACAATAGAAGTATGTTGAGAAGATACTTTTGAGGTTTGGTATGAACTATGTGAAACCCGTTTCAATCCCTTTGCCTTCCCATTTTAATCTTTCTTCAAGTTTATGTCCTAGTACAAAAGAAGAAAAGGAATATATGTCTCGAATACCATATGCTAATGCAGTAGGAAGTCTAATGTATGCGATGGTTAGTACAAGGCTAGACATTTCACGCAGTTGGGGTTGTCAACAGGTATATGGAAAATCCAAGTAAAGAGCACTGGGAAACAATGAAATGGGTGTTTCAATATTTGAGGGGCACAAGTGATTACTGTATCACCTATAACAGAGGTTGTGAGTCAGTCTGTGGATATGTTGATTCTGATTTTGCAGGTGATTTGGACAAGAGAATGTCGACTTTAGGGTATGTCTTTACTCTTGCAGGTGGAGCTATTAGTTGGATGTCAAAGCTATAGAACATTGTTGCTTTATCCACTACATAAGCATATCACATAGTTGCTTCACATGCTTTCAAAGAGGCAGTTTGGTTGAAATGTTTGTTTGGTGAGTTTGGAAGGGTGCAAGACAAAGTAAAGTTACTTTGTGATAGTCAAAGTGTTATTCACTTGTCTAAGAATACAACCTACCACAATAAAACAAAACATATACCTATCAAGTACCATTTTGTAAGACAGGTCATTGATGAACATGGAGTCTCTCTTGAGAAATTTCATACAAAAGAGAATTGCGCAGACATGTTCACAAAACCAGTACTATTAGAGAAGCTATGTTGGTGCTTGGCTTCTCTTGGCTTGCATAAAAGGTGATGGATAAAAGAAGGAGCAAGGTATCGGGTTAATTGTTGTCAAGGTGGAGATTGTTGAATATGCCAACGAATTTCCCATATTTGGTAGATACGAGCAGATTTAGTGGAGCCTATTTTGTAGTAGTTTGTTCAACCAAATCTACCAATTTGGTATGAATGCACAAGTTTATAAAATAGTTATGTAACTAATCTAATTCTATTCATTATTGATGTAAGCCCGTAGAGGCATACAAGGGAATTGAGGAAATGGTGAAAGGAGTGTGAATGAGCTTCTATAATCTCCTTGATTTGAATAATAAGAAAACTGATACCTATGCTTGATGGACGTAGCCCAACGTTTGGGTGAACCACGTAAATCTCTGTGTTTCTTGTCTGCGTATTTATTGATTGTCTTATATGATATTGGTGTTTCCACATTTACAAATATAACATGGTCACGATCCCAGAAGTTGAATAACAAAAAAAAAAAAGTAAATGCATCAAAATATTCTAAAACAAGGGAAGATATTGTTCGAGTCAACAATCTCTTGTCTCACATTTGAAATTTCACAATAGTTCTCGCTATAGCATAGTGAGATCTATATGATATGTTAACCATGTATGTTTCACCTTTTGGATTTCTCTAGTAGGTTATTCTCTTCTTGTATGTATCCAAAAATTCCAGAGTATTGAGGAAAAATACCAAGTGTTTTGACAACATGTCAAAAAAATCTAATTTCATGGAACGCCATCATCATAGAGAGTGGTCATTATAATAAGTCTTGGGATCTCTTTTATCTATTTCAAGAGGGTGGTTCAATGTAAGAGGGTAAAGTACTTCCCTCATATGGTAAGCTCCTCATATGTTAAAGAGGGTGAAATACTACCCTGATATGGTAATGATCTTCAAATTCATTGTTGTGTGCTTGCAAATTTTTTATTTTTTTGAATTTTGATATTGTACCATATTTTAAGATAAAAATAAATAAAAGAAACGTTTGGTCATTATCATTTTATATATATATAAAAATAAAATAAAATGAAGAATCATGTTTAAATTTTAGAGTTTAATTAATTATTTTTTATAAAAAAAAATTTGTTAAATTTTATGAAATAAAATAAAAAGAAGAATCCATGTGTAAATTTTAGATCTTAATTAATTATTTTTTATAATTTTTTTTTTAAACTCTATGAAAGGTGTATTCATATGGTTAATGTCACCTAAAATTTTAATTTTGGCGTCATTTGCCCTTGTTCAAGAGGTTTGAAACCAAGTTTAAGTGTTAATACAAACCCAATTAACTTATTTCTTGCTACTATACTAGACCACACCACCACTCACAATGAGACTAAATCTACCGATACCAATATTTAACTTAAAAACAAATTCATAAGTAAGTTTCTTAGCGTCTATAAGCAATCTTTTGAAAAATACCATATCATCATTATCCATTGTATTCAAAGAAAATAATTCATAGATCCATTCCATAGTTTTTAGATCAGTCTTTTTGAAAAACATTGCATCGTCATTACTCATTGTATTTATAAGGGTTATTTAAATAAAAAAATTAACGCTTAATAACATTTGATAGCATATCATTATCCATTGTATTCAAAGAAAATAATTCATAGATCTATTCCATAGTTTTTAGATCAGTCTTTTTGAAAAACATTGCATCGTCATTACTCATTGTATTTACAAGGGTTATTTAAATAAAAAAAATAATGCTTAATAAATTTGATAGCATAAGGATGAGACCCCTTAAAATTGCATAAGCCCAATATATATTTGGTGTATTATTAAATTGAGAATCGGATTTTAGGTCATGATAAGGTGGATATGATAAAACAATTCCTCACAATCATTAAGAATATGCCCATTTAATATAAGAAAATTAAATAAAAAAATATTAATGCTTAATAACATCAATTTAAATAAAAAAAATCATTAAGAATATGCCCATTTAATATAAGAAAATTAAATAAAAAATATTAATGCTTAATAACATCAATTTAAATAAAAAAAAATTGATGCTTTGATAGCACAAGGACAAGACCCTTTTAATGTACATAAATTCAATATATAGTTTGTGCATTATCAAATTGAGATTAGGATATTAGTCCATGATAGGGTGGGTAGGATAGCAATTTTCCTCATAATCATTAAAGCTTGCCCACTTATACATAAATTCAATATATAGTTTGTGCATTATCAAATTGAGATTAGGATATTAGTCCATGATAGGATGGGTAGGATAGCAATTTTCCTCATAATCATTAAAGCTTGGCCATTTAATATAAGAATATGTTTTTATTAACTTAGAGTTTTATTTAAATATTATATATTATATGTATATGATGGTATCAATGTATATATTTAAATATTATATGATGATATTAATGTATATAAACATAAAAAAAAAATAATAAATAACTTTTTATTTTGTTAATTTTTATGAAATTATTTTAATTATAAATAATTAATTTTAAATATCAATTTAAAAAAAAATGAATTAAGAAATCAAATGTTTTTCAATCTAAAACTAATGGAAAAAATACTATATTATGACCATTATCAATTAACACACATACAAACTTGTTCACCATAAAATTTATCGAATATGTATTGAATACTGCAATTTACATGTAAACAAATTTCTAAATTGTTGTTTTTCATATACTATAATAAATATGAGTTAATGCAATCAATGTAATTGCATTTCTCTTTATTAATATGACATGTCTAAAAAAAAGTAACAAAAGCTAGATAGGACACATATAATTGTTATTCTAATGCAATCAATGTGATTGCATTTCTCTTTATTAATATGACTTGTTTTAAAAATAAAAATAAACAAAATCTAGATAAGACACATATAATTTTTATTTTATATTTGTATAGGCTTTAACAATGATGTTGTTTGATTGATATCTCACAATTGATAATGATTTTATGTATTTATTAGCAATACATTTGATTCATCTTATATATCTTCATATCGAGACCATACATTACAAAACCTTTTGTCATAAAATTGTATCACTTTAATTTTTGTGTGTAAAATATAATGGATTTTTTTTTTAATTAAATAAAAATTCATTTTTTTCTATATTAATAATATATTTTTTTAACTACTAATTGCATGTATTTGTTAATATTATTTAGTGTTTATATCACAACATCATAATTTTTTTTTTTTTAGCAATATTTCAATATTTATCCTTGATGTTAAGCTATATTTGTCTGTTCTTAAATGTCTATCTATAAACTATTGTAATTAATTTTGAAAGACATTCAGACCATATCATTCATAGAAGAAGTTTTAGAACTTAAAAAATTCTTATTGAAAAGATCTAAAATTAAACTCCCATTCTAGTTTTCTTGGAATTGGACAACTTAGTTAATTTATCTCATACAATGAGAAGATGGCTCCTTCCATTTCAAAGATCAACTACATATTTCTACTAATATTAACCATTATCCACACTAATGACAGATATATTGCATACGCATATCTTCACTTCAACACTTTATGAATTAATGACATCGAAATGAGATATTTGAAAGCAATTGAAAAAATATGATTACTATTGTTAATTTTGTTTCATTATATAGGGAAATTTGCACAGAGAGTTAAAAGACAATTGAAAAATATAATTACAATGGATCAATACCAAATTATATTTAAATTTATACATACAACCTACCTTATATTTTATTTTTATTTTTATGAAATATTTTTTTTTTAATAAACACATCAACCCAAAATTTAAATCGCTAATTTTTAGGACCTATAAAGAGCAAGAGGAACTCTAAACTTGCATACAAGTCTCGCAGTACAAATAATAATAAATTTAATAATTTCATATCTCAGTACAAATAATAAAAAAAACAATAATTTTATTTCTACTAAAGACACACCAAACAACTAATCCCTATATGAGTATATGAAACAAAACTAACACATTACCTATAAAGGGGATATTTAACCTATAATTACAATGTTAGTATCCATAGGAGGTCTAGCACATACGAGATAGATCTCGGGGAATTGATTACAAGGTGATAAAAACAAAATAATTATTCTTTAGTTGAAAAATTTATGGTTCATGGGCCATGGAAAAGGGCTCAAACAACCACATAAACCCTCTAATGATGATATTTGAACCCAAAATTCGATATGGGCACCAGTAGGAGGTTTTACTCAACATGGATGGAGTTTTATACCATGACTATGGTAAAGGGATGAAAATAAGGGAATTAGGCCACAATTGGATCTCTAGGTTTCATGTGCCATGAACATGACCTAAAACCACAACAGTCGCCCTCTAGTGGTATTATATTTTCCCTCTAAGTGGAATATGGGCTCCATTATGAGGTAGTGCACAATGTATATGTGTCTCCATTCACTTATCATAGTTAAGGGAGGAAAATAAGGATCTTAGGCCCTATATGATGATTATAGGGATCAAGGGCCATGGGCAAGACCACACACCAAAAAACATGATCTATAAAGGGGATATTTTTCCTTCAAGTGGAATATAGGTGCTATTAGGAGTTTTTCTCGACCACAAGTGGGTCACATGGCCATAAACATTTCTTCAAGAGAAATACATGGATTCGTTTCCTAAATGAACATTATTGGGCTAATGGGCCTAGATCAATGTCTCAAAACACAATGCAATGACCTGATAATAGGCCTAGATCAATGTCTCAAAACACATAACAAAACCTCTAAAGAGGGTTTTTGTTATACAAGTGAAATATGGACACTATGATGATATGTTATGTAGTAGAGATTAGTCTCAAGGCGTTAACCATTATTGGGGGAGGAAAATAAAGTCAGTTGTCCCTATATTAATCTTGTAGGACTTGTGGGACATAAATGAGGCTTCAAACCACACAAACCCTATATGTGGTACCTTTGTCCCATAAATGGGATATCAATACCATTAGGAAGCTTACAAAGAATGAATGTGTATTGATCTTTATCCATTATAAAGTGAGGATCTAATGTACATTTGGACCTAAATAAATATTCTAGGTCTTTGGTCCATGAACTATGACTAAGAACACCACAAAAACATTTTAAAAAATACCGTTGGCCTATTAGTGGGATAAGGGGATCATTGAATAATTTTACACACCATGGATGGGTCTTGAGACCTTCACCATGGTTTACTGAGGAAAAAACTGGATTTAGGCCCTAAATTAATATTCTAGGGTTCATAATCCCTTAACGAGTATTTGAACAATGACACAAACCCTTTAGATGGAATCCTTTGCTAAAAAATGGTATATGGATGTGGTTTTAATGTTTTACATGAGGGATGGGTCTTAGGGCCTTAACCATGGTCATGGGAAAAAAGGAATCATCTTAGGACCTAAATGAATCTTTTAGGGATCAAGAGTCATGAATGCTCCCTTAAACCACCATAGGTCTCATATGGTACATTTCCAAGTTCATGGTCGGGATAGTTTTTGGGGCCTTGGCCATGATTTAAGGATAAAAACCAATGTTTTAGGGATTGAAAGATGTTTATAGTTCCTAAATTATTATTTTAAACAATTTGGACTATTTAGAGGGTCTCAAAACACACCATAAACTTTATAAATGGAATATTTATCCCATGAGTGTGATATGGCCATCATTATGACATTTTTCTTACCATGAATGGGTATCAATATCATGGGTATGGTCCAAGGAGGAACACCATCATATTAGGAATTAAAATATGGTTTGAGGGATCTTCTACCATGCATAAGGTCCACAACTTCCTCCATAATATCTCCATGAATGTCTCAACATATCTCCATGAATTTCTCAACAAGTCTCCATCCCTAGCTTCTATCATTTATCCTCATCTCTCACTCTCATGTAGAATTATAGAATTAGTCTACCTCATTACAAATACATTGTTTAATTTATTAACTAATTATGATTAGGAGGATTTATTTCATCATACCCCCCCGACAAATACTTGTGATCCCATTATGCCACCATCATATTTCGTCTTCTCTTGTCTTGTTTTCATCTTCAATCTTCTACAATCTCTGGTATTCTTCCTTCTTCATACTTGGTCTTCTTCATCTTGTACCTACAAACATAGATAATGTTTGTTCAATTCCATATAAAAATATTACCATACATCGAAGTACATGGGTCATCAATGGCTGTATCCTCCTGTTCTCTATGAAACCCTCTTTCATACATGGTTCATCAACCATTCTTCCAACGTATGTATGCATACTTATATCTTTATTCTCTTTGAATCATCATCATCATAATCCTTATCCTAGGTTTTTTATTTACCCATAACCATACTCTCGATGATCTTGCATCACATGGGTATGAAAACACAAAACCAAAATTTATGGTTCACAAGTGAGATACAAGGATGGAATAGCCTTGGTGAATTACTCAAACAAAAATGTAATTTTATTTTAGTATAAACATTATAGTATCACTTTTCACTATCCATGTGGTATATATTGATAAGGGGAAGAACCCAATCACATCTCAACATTTTAATATAAAATAAAGGTTTCGAATGTGTATCCAAAAAATGTTTAATCTCCTATATATCCATAAACTTGCATGCATATATTTTTGTGTAAGGAATTCTATTTTACACACCATGATTGCAAGGCTAAACAAACTTCCATAATACATATGTGTGTGACACATGAAATGAGTAGGTTTATTCTACTACTACATCAATGGTGGAAACTAACACTGATGCATATATAGGTTTCTAAGGTATGATATTTTATCAAGTAATATAAAAGAGATGATCAAGATATTAAAATTCTCAATGAAATAGTCATCTCTAGTGGCCTCTATAAGCCCATAACATGTCTTCTTTCAACCTAATAATCTATGAGGATTACATGCACTAATATGGGAAATATAGTATGGCCATGTGGCCTCTTCCAATTAAGTTTTGTTGCAAGGATTGAAGGCCCAATCCTCCTCCACCATCACTTGAAGATCCCTCCCGATGAGATAATGATATGAATGTTCTATGATGGACTAGGCTATGAGTCAAGGTGGAAATGAATTAATAGGCCTCACTAATGTTTTGATATATGGGAGTATGTTGGGTAGCGGTGTTAGGACTCTACTTAGGTGGAAGAGGACATAGAAATGGGCCACATTTGGAATTTTGTCAATCCTATGCAGACCCATGACCCACCCCCTAGAATTCACCAATGTTAAAGCAATTTAACATTATGACTTGACATAAAATAAAACCATACTTACCTAAGGAAATATAAATGGACCTCCCTATTATTGTAGGGATGTTTATAAAAAACCATGGACCGCCTATCCATCCAATTGTCTACAAAATTTTTGAAAGTGCACCAATCCATGAAAATGTGTTTCTTTATGACTGGAGGTTGTGTTATGGTTTTAGTGTCAATAAATAATGTCATCAAATATTGTTTTAAAATGTTCATTTCTATGACCCGATTTTTTTTTTTCATGTGGTTCACCACATCAGATATCAGTGCTAGATACGTCCACATACAACCCCCCAAAATCCTCGAAGGAACATGGGAAGCCGATTATTTTTCATAACAATGGGTGCTCAACAACAAGATCATCATATAGACCCATTACGAGAACACATATCTCACTCCAAGGATTTGAACATGGGTGGGGAGGATAAGAATCATTCCTCCCAACCACCAAGGCTACATCTAATGGATACTATGACCTGATTTCTATATAGACCCATCCTATAATATTCAAACATTCTATCTTTGTAATAAAATAGATGTGATAGTTGGCTCTACGTATTCACAATTGAAATCACAATGGAATGTTGTGATGTAGCTGATGAAAGTCGTGAGGAATCTCTATTATTTTTTAAATCTTGTATAAGTCTTCTTATTGACGTCAACCCTACACCAATTTCAATGTTTAGATTTACTTGTTTTGGATTAGATCTTGGTTTGTATTCATGTGGTGATGGTGGTTTTTGGTTTTATTGAGGTGTAGGCTCCATGTTGTTTAAAGAAGCTTCATTTAAAGAGGGGATTTTTTTTATTTTTTTTAAATTTAAAAAAATATTTGAAATACAAAAACAATTAGGTTTAGAAACTTACCTTGAACCAGTCAACCACAATGTTAGTAGAATTAGGTACAATGGATCCTCAATCTCCCTTTCAATCACTCCTCAATTTTCTTAATGATAGGTAGAACACACCATGTGGTTTGTTGGGAAACAATAGATTGGTTATGGCCCATTTTCCCAATAAAATGCAACATGAGTGCATCCACTTCTAAGTTTGCATGTGCTCAAGAACACACACACATTATTAAGAATGTGCATGTGTTCTTGAAATTAGTGATTTAGTGTTGAATGTGTAGCTTGCATGGTGGTTTGGGAGACATTGAGGATGTAGGATCATGAACGCATACATGCTTATAATATCATGTGAGCATTTCCGTGTCCCATCGTCACTTTTTCAACCATCATCTTCATCCAAGTGCCCATATATAAATGTTATTATATTTTGCTTATTTTATTGAAATGACGTTCTATTAATATGTTCTTATAAAGTGATATTAAAGTGGATTCAAAACATGGGAATGGAACTAACAATATAGTTCAACCACATTTGACTCAGTTTTTCCCTTTGGGGTACAAATGTTTGGCATTCCCTAGCTTCATGGGTCCAATTGAGGGGAAAACCTCCCTTGATTTGGCCCATGGTTATTTAGGATGCCTTAGTTACAGTCCATATCCATTGAAACCCATTTGAGACTAGCTAATTATGTAATCAATTTGAGTTAAACACCTTGAAACATACATGATTTCTTAGCGCTAAGTATACAAGAGGATCCCTTAGGCTACTACAACTATTGCATAATAGACCCATCCTATAATATTCAAACATTCTATCTTTGTAATAAAATAGATGTGATAGTTGGCTCTACGTATTCACAATTGAAATCACAATGGAATGTTGTGATGTAGCCGATGAAAGTCGTGAGGAATCTCTAGTATTTTTGAAATCTTGTATAAGTCTTCTTATTGACATCAACCCTACACCAATTTCAATGTTTAGATTTACTTGTTCTGGATTAGAGTTTGGTTTGTATTCATGTGGTGATGTTGGGTTTTTGTTTTCTTGAGGTGTAGGCTCCATGTTGTTTAAAGAAGCTTTATTTAAAGAGGGGATTTTTTTTTTTTTTGTTATTTTAATTTAAAAAAATATTTGAAATACAAAAACAATTAGGCTTAGAAACTTACCTTGAACCAGTCAACCACAATGTTAGTAGAATTAGGTACAATGGATCCTCAATCTCCCTTTCAATCACTCCTCAATTTTTTTAATGATAGGTAGAACACACCATGTGGTTTGTTGGGAAACAATAGATTGGTTATGGCCCATTTTCCCAATAAAATGCAACATGAGTGAATCCACTTCTAAGTTTGCATGTGCTCAAGAACACACACACATTATTAAGAATGTGCATGTGTTCCTGAAATTAGTGATTTAGTGTTGAATGTGTAGCTTGCATGGTGGTTTGGGAGACATCGAGGATGTAGGATCATGAATGCATACATGTTTATAATATCATGTGAGAATTTCCATGTCCCATCATCACTTTTTCAACCATTATCTTCATCCAAGTGCCCATCTATAAATGTTATTATATTTTGCTTATTTTATTGAAATGATGTTCTATTAATATGTTCTTATAAAGTGCTATTAAAGTGGATTCAAAACATGGCAATGGAACTAACAATATAGTTCGACCACATTTGACTCAGTTTTTCCCTTTGGGGTACAAATGTTTGGCATTCCCTAGCTTCATGGGTCGAATTGAGGGGAAAACTAATCTAAAAATGAAGAAGACTTGAAAAACTTGAAAATTTATTGCAAGTGAAATGTTATGTGTTTAAAGCAAAAGGATCAGTTTGCAACACATAAATTAAAGGATTACTTATGCAAATTACACATAGACAACAGCATAATCATTGAACATAAA
>JZKD02S0642886.1:84836-96638 GCA_000966675.3 Picea glauca
AAGAACTTGGCTCCACAAGTTGACCTTCTCCTCTTGTGAGTTTCAACCTTGTGAGCATCAGAAACAAAACTTGCAAACAATCAAGTCTTCAAAACTAGTGCTCTGATACCAACTTAATCTAAAAATGAAGAAGACTTGAAAAACTTGAAAATTTATTGCAAGTGAAATGTTATGTGTTTAAAGAAAATGGATCAGTTTGCAACACATAAATTAAAGGATTACTTATGCAAATTACACATAGACAGCAACATAATCATTGAACATAAACACATATGCACAACAATTGATAAAGGACTTCACCCCTCTTATGGGCTACATCTCCTGGTCCAGCTTCCAATGGATCATTATTATTAATTGCTCAAAACATGCTCAAAAACATGTCTTACAATGCTCAAACTGACAAACCGACTGCTCCAATGGCTTCCCAGCGTCCCAAAACCCCTGTCTGGGCTCTTTCAACACCTCAATCGGTCGAAAAACGAAGAAATTAGGCCTCCTGGAAGTCTCCCTCTTATGGCTTGCTATCTCTGGTTCTACAATTCGCACCCTTCTTGAATGAACCTTGCTCACACGCATTTTAAAGTGTATAAACCCGACATCGGGCGCAATCACGCCAACGATGCAAACCGTAGGACGATTAAGGGCACGTCAGCCCCTAACCGCCTAGGCACCTGGGCACATGGCGCATATGACCTCGCGTTGGAAAAAAGCGGTTAAACCGTTCCAAACCATGTTCCACGCGCCAAGTTAGGGTCACATGGCAATATTGTGTGACCGTGGGCAGGGCCCATTACAATGCAACTCCGCATATATAAAAACCCCGCGCCATATATCAAAACCCACGTGTCATATGTGTTACCGTGGTTACATGTCATAACCTGCGCCAAACGGTCGACCCAATGTAATATACTGTGGTCACATGCAATGATACAACGAAACCACAGGTCGGGGCTAAGCCCCGGCCTGCCCCCCTTTCCGTTTAACACAACACTCAACTTTAAATATATGTGCGTTGATATATAAAACAAGGAACAAAGGTCAGCATGGTGGTTAGCGGAGGGTTGTGAAGTCTTTACATAGTGGGTGAGGTCCGGGGGTCGAACCCCGCGGACTCCCATAAAATTTTATACAACCAAATAGCCAAACCCGGGGTGCCATGTGGCAACCCTTGATTGGGCCACGTGGCACCCATCCATTGCTCACAAAAATGCCACGTGTAGACATCTGATTCGACAGCTGCCAACCAATCAACACCTGCCACATCATCATTGTATGGTCTGTACAGCCCTGCCACATCAGACCGTACAGAATGTACGAAATGTACAGACAGGTACAGTCAGCATCTAAAATTTTTGCTTGTTTTCCTTGACGAACAGATCGCGATATCTTCTCCATAC
This sequence comes from Picea glauca, assembly GCA_000966675.3. NCBI lineage: Eukaryota > Viridiplantae > Streptophyta > Pinopsida > Pinales > Pinaceae > Picea > Picea glauca. The sequence goes on from JZKD02S0642886.1 coordinate 86,234, forward strand.
GACGTCCATTTGACAAAGTAAATATATTGCCGAAATCAGGAAGACAAGACGAATGCAATGACACTATTTTCGTCGCATTCTGAGCACTTTGAAAATCGAGCAAAATTTGATCCCCTGATCAAAAACCTCCCTTGATTTGGCCCATGGTTATTTAGGATGCCTTATTTAGAGTCCATATCCATTGAAACCCATCTAAGACTAGCTAATTATGTAATCCATTTGAGTTAAACACCTTGAAACATACATGATTTCTTGGCGCTAAGTATACAAGAGGATCCCTTAGGCTACTACAACTATTGCATAATAGAGTAAATCTAAGCCTTAAAAGTTGTTACAATATTTATACCAAATTTATGATATGAAGTCAACAAATGAGGTCTAATATTTTTGTATGATTTGGGCCCTCCAATGGTCATCTCCACATTCTCGTACACTTTGATGTCACTCCTTTTTCCTATTTATACCATTCAACTAGTATATGTAAAGGTTCTCTCTTGAACTCTTAAAAAAAACACGAATTTGCAAGTACATGCTTGAACTCTCCCGACCTCTCTCAAGCCCCTAGAGCTACTTACACCTATCATTTGCAATACCATTATACTAACTTCATTTGGCTATCCCGTCTCCAACCATGTAGGTGTTATTGATTCATCCTAGCGCATAATCAATAACACAGTTCCCCTTATGTTGGATGTCTCAACCACTATCTCAATGGATGTCCAATCAAAGCTAAGGAAAGGTACCATATTCTCCACTAAGGGCACTAGATCTATATGCTCCACATATTTCATCAATTTACCTTTACATAGTAAATCAAGTGTTTATTTGTTAAATTTTATGTCTGTGTGTGTGTGTGTGAGAGAGAGAGAGAGAGAGAGAGGTGGTCGTATTAGGGACCCATAAAAACTTTTCTTGTAAGTATGAGTGTGTAAGTGATTTTGGAACATAGAACACTCTTGTATGATTATCACAACTCTTCTCTTAAATCCAAGGAGCTTCATCATCTGCAACAACAAATTCCAAATGAGCTCTCTTCATTCATCTGATTTCATTTCCAAAATTATGGATTTTGTCTCATTAAATGAATTATCTGTTAATTTATGGGTAACCTAGGAAGCATACACACCTAGATTTAAACTTAAGTGACTCTCACATGTCACAAAATCATATCACAAATAGTTAAATGCACACCTGTGAACCTTATCCATTGACAACATGTAAAATTAATTAAAAATACTACCAAATATATATTATATAGTGAAACTATTATAAATAGAGTAGATTCATACCAACATAGTGGAGCTATCATGTGAATCTATACTAATTCTTTACACACACACAAGTTTTGAGTACACAAAAAATTACACATCTCTCTCATACAACACACCATTGAAATGTTTGCCATAATATTTTTTTTATTTTCAATTGTTTTATATATATAAAGTTAATATCGAAATATTTTGGACATCAAGATATTTTATTTATGGCTAACATTAAAATATTTTTTTCTATTAGTATTTTTTTAAATGTCACATGTAACTTCATGCAATAAATTACACATCCCTCTATGTATTCATGAAATAATTTTTTTTAAACTTCCAATACTTTATATGTAATTTTCTACTTTTCAATATAAATTTAGTACAAAAATATTTTATTAAAATAAATATTAAGATATATCTTATGGTGGATATTGAAATATTTTTTTTAAAATACTACATATCAACTCCATAAAAGAATTACACTAATTTTTGTTTATATTTTATTTATTAAATATTTTTTTCAATCTTATGTTTCAATTTTATGTAGAGCTAATTTCATGTCGACTGAACAGAAATGTCACATCTCCTCAATGATTCAAAGCATGAAAAATACCTAGTGTCAACTCCACATCAAGTATAGGAGAAATTACCCATCCTTGTCTTGTTAAAATTAGTATAAATCCAGGTATATCATCTCCATATTTCATACGAGATTTATGAGAGAGTTTTAGGTATTGATATTCTACTTTCATTTAACTTCCAATCACCCTAAATTTTACTTTAACTTTCAAATTCACAAATTCAATTGATGGATAACTTGAGCTATCTCCGTGACAATCTCCATGTTTGCTGGCTGGAAAGCCAAACATACGAGAGCGCCAAGGGTTTCTGGGACATAGTGGCGTCCCGTAACTATAAAATCTGCTGCTTCCCGTCCCTACGTGGCCGAGCGAAGAAAAATATGGAAAAACGTGGATGGATAAACATCGCCAAACTGGACGACGAAGCCGACAATCTCCCCGCCGACGCCCACGAGGTCTTTAACAAAGTTCGCTCTCACGCCGTCGCTAGCTTCCCCGGTCGGCAACCTCCGGACATCCAAATGGTCTTGAAGCCGTACCACATTGATATCACCAGAAGGTCGATGGGGTTCTTGCTTTCTCAACGGCCTGTTCCGGCCTGCGTCCCGTACGTCGTGCTAAAGAAAAACACGAACCCTCTCGGCCCGGACGTGAACCGATACTCGTCCAAGGCGATCGACTGGCTCGAGGAAAAGAGCCGGGAGTGGATGCAAGCGTGGCTTTATCCGCCAGTTCGGCGTGAATCTCGGCTTTCTCTGGATGGGTTTGATTCCTACCCTGAGGAGGATCTCCAGACTAGAAAGCGGAGGCGGTCGGATCCGTCAGTGATTCATGTGAAGGAACAACACGGCCGGAAGAAGAATAAGCGGGTTTTGAGTGGTTCAAGTGGGTCTGAGGGCGGTCGAGCATTTTCTAACCCTCTTCCGAAGCAATGAAATTGCGTCGGCCAATGTCGACAGAGGCCCAGACCGACATTTTGTTACAGCCCGTGCTTTTAATCCGCGTAGTAAGTCTATTAAGAACGATTTTCAGTTAGAGATAAACTAGCACAGCCGTTAACTCGTGGCTGGTGAACGTCGAAAGAGTTACGGTTCATATAAAAATTCTAGCGTTAAAAAAAAATCCAATCAGATAATCAAACTCTAACTGAGTTAGATAATGAAACTCTCAATAATTTTAAAAGTTTATCATTTAAAGGTAGCAATCATATGATGTTACAGTGATTTCTTAATATGATTAGGTAATGTTAAAAAATAAAAGGGTTAACGGACGCATTTATAAATGCAAAGAAGTTATCAACAATAAATCTGACCCATTGATTTTGGAGGACGACTAAGAATATGCGAGCATCTTCAATACATAACCATCAGATTAGAATTTAAGATTAAAAGATCATTAATTGTGCCCATCTCCAATAGGTATACGCTTGTCCACCTAATAACCCCTTTTGGCGTAAATATTAAAAAAATTTAAAATTAAAAAATATTTGGAGTTGCTTCTTCATTAAAGTTAAATTAGCATAATTCATTTTAAATTTTGATTTATTATGTTTAAAAAGACATTATTAAATTTTTTTAAAGTGTAAAAGTTTCCCTAAATTTTATCAATTTTAAAACAGTTATTATTTCAAAAACTTTTATCCTTTTCTAAGATAAAAAGGCATTGAATAGCTGTTCTATGAAATGGTTTTTTGTAAATTTATAGGAATCACTATTTTTTGTTCTTCAAAATCCTAGCTGTTCTATGAAATGGTTTTTTGTAAATTTATAGGAATCACTATTTTTTGTTCTTCAAAATCCATTTTTAAATGTAAAAATAGATTCAGCATGCTGAAAAACTCTTCTGGCACTCAGATTATATAGAAATAATCACTCAAATCTACCAATCTAACAATTTGTTATCAGATTTTGGACAAATGTTCCTAAAAAATGTCATTTCATAGAACATTTAACCTACTACATAATAGAATTTCAATAACTAGCACAGCTGCAAAGTGGTTGGTGTTGCGGCTGGTGAAGGCCGAAAGTTATCTGGACGGACAACACTCTGGTGAGAAAAGCACATAGAGATGAGGAAATCCAAAAGTTAATCTTAAATGTGGTAATTCCAAAGGTTAATCAGTTAGTGGCAATCATATGGTGGTACAATGATTTCTTAATATGATTAGATAAATGTTAAAAAGTAAAACGGTTAACTGATGCATTCAAAATACAAGGAAGTTATGAAGAGTAAATCACATTCATTGTTTTGGGAGGACGACTTGTGCCCGTCTCCAATCATATGGTGGTACAATGATTTCTTAATATGATTAGATAAATGTTAAAAAGTAAAACGGTTAACTGATGCATTCAAAATACAAGGAAGTTATGAAGAGTAAATCACATTCATTGTTTTGGGAGGACGACTTGTGCCCGTCTCCAATAGATATACGCCTTTTGTGGCAATCTTATGGTGGTACAGTAATGTCTTAATATGATTAGGTAAATGTTAAAAAGTAAACCTGTTAACTGATGCATTCAAAAATACAATAACGTTATGAAGAGTAAATCATATTCATTGATTTGGGAGGACGACTAAGAATATTCCAGCGTTTTCAATTGTTAGTCATCATATTAAAATTTTAGATTAAAAGGTGATTAATTATGCCCATCTCCAATAGATATACCCTTTCAACGTAATAAATTTAAAGTTAAAATAAATTTACATTCTTTAAATATATTCTTTTTATATATAAAAAAATATAAAATTTGAAGATATAAATTTACATTCTTTATATATAACTTTTATATATAAAAACAATATAAAATTTTGTTTTGTTCAAGATAATGTAAAAGCCATATTGTCATTTGTATTTGGCTTTGCGTGAAGTGTTTGGCTATTTTCCAAAGTTTGTTACAATGTTGTAGCGTGTGTAATCACAACTAAGATAACTCCTTTCTAATTCATTTAGAGAAGAAGGCCCAACGTGGGAGGAGCTCTATAAAGATAAAACAAAGTTATAATGATTATGAAAAGGAGAAATGTTTTTTTTTTTTTAAATGAAAGTGAAATTGTTTTTTTAAGTGGTGTTTTGGAGTGAGTAATCACTACATAGATTATTTCTAAGTTTGCCAAAACATAATACATTTAAGTAATTGAATCTATCGACAACAAGAGATGAATTATACAAAATTTTGAGGTTATTTTATATGTTTCTTGCTTATTGAACTCACCAAGAAAACAACTAATTCTAAAAACATTTAGACGTTAAACTTGCACACTTCCTTGATCTTACTTCTCCTTGCTAGCTTGTTGCATACTAGTATCTTCAATTTCCATTGGGACATGACTTTGCAATGTTGTTTTTTCTTCATTCTCTTCTCCTTGCACAAAATTCTTTGCACCCATATTTATGCCGAAAGGCGTACACCTATTGACAATGGGCACATTTAATAGGTTTTTAGTTCTTAATACGTTTTCTATGGACGAGATTAAATATGCCTAGAATATTCTTAGTCGTCACAATAAATGAATGGCTCTGATTTCATCCATTAACTCTGAGCTGTTATAAAGACATCCATTTATATGTTTACTTTTTTACATTTACCTAATCGTGTTTAAAAATTACTGTGTTCACTAACTTATTGCCATGTCTATCTAATTAAAAAATATTAAGATATTTAAATAGTCGCGTTTCTGTGCTGGCATCACCACCCATCACTCGAAAGTTTAACAACCTGCTGATATATATAATATATATACATATATTGCTGCCTTCCTTCGACCTTCGAACTACCTGTCTTCATTGACCTTGCGCAAACTGCCTGAGATCGACCGAACTGCCTGAGATCGACCTTGTTGCCTTCGACCTGATCGAGACCTCGATTGATACCCGTTCGGCTCTCGATTGATACATGGATCTATCTACCTGAGATCTTCGACCTTTGACCTTTGAAATACCTGCTGCCTTTCGGCGTTCACCAGCCACGAATTAGTGGTTGTGCTAGTATTTAATGCAAGAGATATTCTCTAGACGTTGAGATTCAATGATAGCTTTCATCCTTCCACACTCTACCTCTAAAAGATTGATTATGCACTTATGGGTGAGAATTAGGTTCATTTGGTTGGAATTTTGAATATAATTTAAACATGCTCCATTTCTGCTAGTTTGGTGGAAAGAGTGAGCATGGTGTTGTTATTGACCTAAATCAATTCCTCATGTTGGTGTAGAACCTTCTTGTGTGCTCGTAAATCACCACCTTCATTGTAAACTGAAAACCTTTTCCCAGGACATTTGTGTATTTTGAAAATGAAAATAAAACCCTCTAATGCCTAAGCGATCCCCAGGGAGGTTGACTTGCTTCCCTTTGATTCGAGAAACTAAGACTTTCATGAATGCTATGTGTAGTCCCAAGCCTTTACCAAAATAAAAAAGCCCTATAGTATTTCCTAAAAGTTGTTCTTCAAAGCTAGGGTGAATGTGGACACCCAACCATAACATGTCCTTGTCATGCTGCAAGATCCTTAGAAAGATTAGGCTTAAAGGCCTTTCATCCTAGATACACCAAAATAGAGAAAAATTTGCACCAAAGCTTCCAACAATACAACTTTGATGCAAATGTTAGTCACCGAACTCCCCAACCTATATCCATCTCCAATTGTAAGAAATTACCACTAGGTAGACTAAATCCCATATCTTCAAAATATACCCCGCAAATACTAAATTTGAGATCGCTCTGAATCGTATGATTCAAAATTTCTTAAACTACTTCATCACTTCGCACTCAAAATCCACGAGCAAAGCTGGAGCAATTAAATGAGGGAGAGGGATCATATGACAATATGAAAGATTCTCCACATGCTTCGAGTGTGTGACATCAATTGTTGATCACGCGATTTGACTTTGCTTAATGATCATTAAGTGTAAAATATGGGTAATGCTATGGCTCAAAAACATTGAAACCTTAGAGTATAATGGTAATTGTAAATTCTCCATTTTCCATTAAGACAACTATTTCTAGTGAAGTGGTATTATTTTCCAAGACATTTACTTCATTTTTTATCTCCCATCTGAGATGAAAGAGATTCACCTTATCGAATTGAGCTATCACATGTTTAATTCTCTTTATGATGCCTTGAAGTTTGTTTACTCCTAGAGTGGAAAGATTCATAGCAGCTCAAATAATGATCATGGAGTCCCCCACAGATGGGGTGTCAAACGCCTAGCTATGACAAGACACCAACATCCCCAACATGGTTCCGCTTGGTACTTTGCATACCTCCTAATCTCAGTGGCACTTATGGTGGATATTACGCAAGTGGCTCATTCAATGAGCTCCTTAAACTTGGAAGGTATGATGAAGGTTCGGTTTGCCGGTTATGGACATGTTTATTCATGTGAGGGTATTGTTGTAGTAATTAAGCTATTTAATGCTCACCACAAAGGTAATTTGGGGCTTTAAAAGGGAGTAGTAATGGCCTTCTCATGCATTTTAGTCTTTCTCATTGAGTTGTCGATTCTATTTTTAAAACTTCTCTTGCTTTGACCTTGTTACAACTCTCATCGTTTGTTCCTTCCTCTAGGTTCACCTGCATTAGATTCAATGTTGCGTGAGTGAGAAAAATCGAATAGAGATAATACCTACACTCACAGAGCCTCTAATAGGAAACACCCTCCATCTCCTTCCAAGAAGCTCAATTTCATAGCACCCCTCCACAAACTCATAACATGAAAGAGGATTTCCCTTTGGGCCTCTACAAGAAGAATAAATATTGAGCTTTTCTATTATTTAAGAAGAAATACGTCGAACAAGAGAGGAACCCCCTGGGATAATTCTTATTGAGAATATAGTAAATAGAGAATCCAACATTAATAATATTGTAAATGAAATACAGGTCAGTACTTCGCAATTCAACGAGAGGCCTCTAGTGCTCTTGACAGATGAACAACTTCATATCTTCTTTGATCTTTGCAGAGACTCTGTTGAGATCTCCTTTTGATGGGAGTGGATTCTTGCAAGGATTTATGACCTCCAAAATTATCTCTTTGGTTCACATCCTAGCACCATTTTTCTGCCCTAGACTTCCCCAAGCTAACATTAGGATGAAAGTGATGGTCCCCATGCTTGAAGATCTCCAGTCTTTCTTTTAGTTTTTTGGTACTAGTTTAGTCTTCATTTTCAACAATTTCAGTCTAGTATCAGTCCATAAACACTAAAATATATGCACCAAACTTGGTTTTTGGCCTCGTAGGCATCTTTATGATTACTCATACATTGATGCCTCAGTGGGTTTCCTACGTTGGTAACTTAGGCATCATTTTTGAAAACTTTTACTCTTTCATTTTCAATAAATAGAAGGACCCACATTTTTAGCTTAGAAAAATGATTGTGGAGTCCTCAAAGACCATTAAATTCTTGATTCCTTGCGCTCTAGTTATGGTTGGCCCATGCTATAGAAAATAATCTTTAACTAGATTATTCGATAGTTTTCCTAATCCCCGTGCATATTTTTTAATTTTTTTCTCCCTAGGATCATGAGTACTCCCTCCCACACCTATCACCCCAGGGGAAATGCTTTTGACCTTTGAGGTGGTTCCCACATTTGTTAGTGCAAAAAGGGTAATTGAATTTCAAAGAAAAAAAATATTGATGCCATTTTTTTCCTTTTATTAATAACATTATTGTTAGATACTAAAAAAATAATTTAATGAAAATTTATAATAAAATATTAATTGTTCCTTTAAATTTGTTGTTTTATGTTAAAATGAAAATTGCATTGTTTTTAACTATAATTTTATTATTAGCATAGTGGTTTTAGAAAAATTTTGCATGTTTCTTTTATTTTTATGTATAAGGTGGCTTCCAAATTAAGTGCCTTCATCAAAAAGAGAATCTAAGTTCCTAGGTTAGGTGTACATGTTATCCTCACTTGGCATTTACTATGGGTACTATTCACAAAATGTGAATAAGTGTTTAGAGAGTTTCCTATGAAAATGTTCTTTGGCACACGTGCATGCTCACACTCTCACACACATGTGTATATATAAAAATTAAAATTATATATAGATTAATATTAATATGACATAAACTAATATATTAATTAGGTGTAGCTCGAGTGAGTATGAGGAAAATTTGTTACCCATCCCTCTCGAGTTCAAATGTCATTTTCTAACACATTTTCTATTTATTATCAAAAGAAAAATATAAATATGAATTAAAATTGATATATAAGGAGTGTAACATATGTAGTTTTAACCACCACAAATTATAATGTAATTATATAAAAGTGATTTAGTCTAGTGAGCTGATATGTTTGGGACAAAGGGATTGTATAATGATGGGGGGATATGATTCCACAAGAGAGAGTTCTAAGGGAAAACTCATGCATTTTCCTTTCTGGGAAAAAGCCATGAATGAGGAGTACAACTCCCTCATCAAGAACCAAACTTCGGACTTGGTTCCACTTCCATCAGATCACAAGATTGTCAGATGCAAATGGGTCTACAGGAGAAAGAAAGAAAAAAATGGACTTTTGAGTAGATATAAAAAATATTGGTGGCAAAAGGATTTTAGAAAGTTCATGGATCGATAATGATGAGACATTTTCTCTAGTGGAAAATATGGATTCCATTCATGCAATAGCAAGGAGGTGGGAGGTTCACCAAATGAGCGTGAAGAATGCATTTCTTCACAGTGATCTCGAAGAGGAGATCTACATGGAGTAGTCGCAGGGGTACGTACACAATTCTTCTGTAGTTTTATGATTCAAGAAGTAACTCTATGTCCTCAAGAAGGCACCTAGAGCGTCGTATGCTAAAATGGATTTTGAATTACTCTCTCAAAAATATATTTGTTGTAAATCATATCCTAATGTTTATATGTTGAGAAATTTTGACTCTTTGTTGATTATAGTGCTATATGTACATGATATATTAATTATAGGTAGTTTATAATCAATGATTGATGCATTCAAGAATGTTTTGCATGACAAGGTTTCAATGAACGACATGGGTCCACTACACTTCTTTCTTGGTATTGAAATTAGCCAAGTTGATTCATGAATCAAGTTGTCTAAGGAAAATTATGCTAGATATCTCTTGGTCATATTCAACATGACTAATTGTAAGACGGAAACCACACCTTTCTTATTGGGGGTAAAGCTCGAGGATGGTGGGGATACACCATTATTCGATAGCACTAAGTATCGTTAGCTAGCGGGGAGTCTTGTTTATATCAATCACTCCCGTCTAGGTATCTCGTATGCAGTGGGAGAAATTTCTACGTACATGTAGGAACAATATGTTTCACTGCAAAGATATCAAGCACATACCCCGATATGTCAAAGGTACTACTAGTCATGGGATTCATTATGCAAAGGACGTAAATTAGACCTCATTGGATATACAAATTCAGATATGGATGAAGATAGAACATATCTTAATTCCACCTCATGGTATGTTCTCAGCTTGGGATCTAACCCTATTTTTTGGTCCAGTAAAAATAAATCAGGGATCGCTTTGTGATCAATAGAGGCCAAGTATAGAGGTGCGATCAACATTAACATTTAGGCCATATATATATA